>VZTX01014856.1:71289-93455 GCA_013400915.1 Pardalotus punctatus
ATTACCTCTTTTTCTCATTACACTGAAAAGTTTAAAATCAACCATTTTGTCATCATTGCAGCCAAGACAGCCACGTATCATCACAGCCCCCAGAAGTCCTTCTTTATTCAGAAACAGCAAGTTTAGGAGGGCAGCATTCCTACTTGGCTTACTGCATACCTGTGATATAAACTTCAGGAATTTGCCAGACTAGTCACAGAAGTATGGTATTTGCAGTAGGTCTTTGGGAAATTTAAATCTCTGATAAGAGCTTCCATTCAGAAATTTATCATAATTGCCTACAGAAGAACACATCATAAGAAGAGAGGAGGTCTATTTCTTCCCAAATGTGGAATCACAGAATCCCAAAATGCGTATATGAGGGAGGAAGTGGTCAACAAAGTCAGAGGAACTCACCAGGAGTGTTCAGCAGGGCCTGTGGCCCTGGGGCAGTCACTGTGTGGGACCCCCAGCACCCTACAGCAGGGCAGCGGGGAGAGGAGCACAGGAAGGGGTGGCCTTAGCTCAGCACCCAGGGCTGCTGCTCTCCCCGAAGCTGGGACTCAAGCCCAAGGCCAGGGTCCTGCTCAGGTGTGCACACTGTGGCTGCGCCCACGGGAGCCCTGAGCACAATGTGAGGATGTAGACAGTTATGGTACATGGTGCCCCTTCGATCTGAGTGTGCTCTGTGGCTGTACAGGGTTTACAAATACCCCCCTGCAGCCCTTGGACACCCATGGTGGAGCCATGCCATGCCGTAACCCCCAGCCAGGAGCTCTGTGTCACACCGCCGCTCACTGCTTGATGGTGGAGAGGACTGAAGGGCTACAGGTGAGAAAACTTGTGGCCCAACATAAAACAAGTTTAAGAGGAAAAGCAATAGCCACACAAGCAAGCAAAGTTGGCCCCACCACCAATTCCACAAGCACCACCCTCGCAGCTGCAGTAGGCTCCTCTCTCTCTGTTCTGCCTAGTCCCACCTCTCATTGAGGATAACAACCACCCCAAGGGCAGAAAGCTCCTGCTTTGCAGAACCTGGCTGCCATCACAAAGCTGTGCCTTGTGGTGTGGTTGGGGTTTAGGCACAGGTTTGTCATCTCCAGTGATCATAGGCTGATTGCCCGAGCAGAAGGGCCTGGTGGTGGAAAGAAGCGTCTGTGGTGGGAAACTCCCAGAGATGACAGAACAGTTAATGCTGCTGGGCACCTGTGGAGACTTTCTGATGCAAGGCTGTTGCACGATCAGGACTACCTAGAGCTGCTTGCCCAGCCACTTGCCCATGACTCTGTCCTAACACTTTCTAAAGTTCTTTGAGATTGGTGACTCCACAATTTCTCAGCAACCTATGGCAATGCTCAGTCACCCTCACACTAACAAATCTTTCCTGTGGTTTATTTGGAACCTCCTGTTACCATTTTGCCCACTACCTTTCGCCCTGCCCAGTGGACACAACAGCAAAGTTTGGCTCCATCATCTTTACATCCCCCTGATATTTGTACACATGATGCAATGTCCTGAGCTTGCTTTCCTGCAGAGTCCCAGCTCTCTCAGACTTTTAGGGAAGATTCTCCAGTCCTTTAATCAGCATTGAGGCTCTTTGCTGGATTTCATCTTCAGTATATCCCCATCCCTCTTTTGTACCAGGGAGCCGAGTGCTGGACCCAGCACTCTCGAGGTCACCACACCAGTGCTGAGTAATGGGGAAGGATCATTTCTCTTGGCCTGCTGGCACCACCCTTCCTAATGTAGCTCAGCATGCCACTGGCCACCTTTGCTGAAAATGAACAGTGCTAGCTCTGGTGCCTCTTTCTAACTGGGCTCCTAAAGAGCACAAGTCATGGAAAACTTGGATTCACATAGTATCAAACTGTTTTAAACTCCATATTTAAAATCCATATTTAAACTCCAAACACTTGTTGTTCTTCAGCTCATCCCACTGTATGAAGATACTGCTTTTGTGACTGCGTGAAATATCCAGGGACTAGAGATGAGCCCTGATTTCTGTGTGTGTGTGTCTGTGTCTGCATTTTTTTCCCAGGTTCTGTTTGATTTGCATTTTCTCTAGTTGGAGATACTATCTCTTTCTAACAGATAAAGCAACAAGGTGGAATCTGTAAAAAAACTTTTAGTCTTCTTAAATTAAATCAGAGCAGCATTATGCTTTGAATTTTTTGACTGCTTGTTTAGTCACAGGGTTCACAAATACAAACTCTTCTCCTCACAAAATAAAAGCTTAGGAACTATAAATATCTGAAGTGGTGCTTGACTAAATATTACTAAGGGCAAAAATACTTATGTAAACAACTTAGGAGTCTAAGCAAGAGCCTTAGAAGGGCCTGAGACACCTACTGCTGGATTTCCAAAGGTAGTTCATGTTAGGGCCTAGAAGTATTAAGAAGCTAGTAGTTGTCTCTGGGTATTAATTGTAACTAAAATCCAGGACTGCAGCAATCCATCTTCCTGGCTTTCCATACACCTTGGATTTCCTAGGCAACCACTAACAAACTCTACCAGGTGCATAAGGGTGTAACTCCATGCTCCTCTGGTCAAAGTCATCTCATCTGGGTAGCTGTGGGGGAAAGGGAGAGTTACACAAGCCGTGTTCACCCAGCCTGATAGCTTATGTGTGTTTTTCACAACTACAAGGGTCTGTGAATTGTGGCAGTGGGAAATAGGCAGACACTCCCTTCTTCTGACTCTGCTGCAGAGGAAGTAATCTGCAGTACAAGGAACCTCTGTTTTAGTACCCTCTGGTTCCTGAAACAGCTCAGGACAGCTACATTCATTAGTGAGTAAACTTCCATGGGAGTGAGGTATGCACACTGAAGCTGGTGATTATCATCTCTGAAATGCTCAGTTTGGTGTAATCTGGCAAATTTTTCCCATAAGCTTTTCTTCATCTCCTGACATAGGTACAGCTGCTCATCTGTCACCTTTTTCCTCAGTGACGGCCATCTCACTGAGGAAGAGAACAACCACACAAACGTAAAAAAGGAAGAAAAGTAAAGCAGAATGATTAAAATAACATTATATTGACCCAGTGATTTCAACAGGGTGGGTCCACCTGCACAGAGATATTTGCAGCACTGGAGCCAAAAATGTGACAAAACCAAGTTTCCCTTGCTTTCAAGTCCGCAGCTGATTACAGAAACAAAAATGGTACCAGAAGGCTGGAAGCAAATTTCAAGGGCCATAATCAAAACCAAAAGACAAACTGAGAAATATTTTAACCTGCCAGAATTCATGTGCAAAGGTTCTGTGCTTCCTCTGCAAGATGTGATAATATTTTTCCCACTTAGCAGAGGATATTGCAAATATTGGTGTGAATGCAGAGATTAAGAAAAGGCAGCCTTGGTCACAGAGCATGGTCACTCAGGTAGTGAAGTCATTGTTTTTAATATTCCGTTTTTATAGATAAGATCATAATTACAGACAGCTCTTCAAATTTTTTACTTTACATTTGACTTACTGGTTTACACCTTTTTTTTAAACTTGTCCTCTAAAATGTAAACTAAGTTCTCTCTTGCTTGTATTTTTTTGTTTGTTTGTTTGATTTTGTTTTGTTTTTCTTTCATTTTTCTTTTGTTTTTGTTCAGAATCCTTTAATTAAGCAAGAATGTTGTGGCTTGCTATTTCAAGTCATTTAAAGACTGTTAAAGGCAGAAAGAATTTTTTAAAAATCAGGTTTGCATTAGTTTAAAGGAGAAAGAGTATCTCATTTTGAAAATCCTACAAGGTGTGTATTTATATTCTTAGACAAAAGCTTTGACATATTGACCTTTAGGGTGCAAATTTAGCTGTCTGGTGTTACATAAATTATTTATTCAGTAATCCTAATTTTTTTTTTCATTGCAAGATATGATAGTAGAATTGCTTAATGAAATTTCAGCGTAAAATAATGACAGGCACTAGATTAATGCGAGCAGAAAAGGACTGAAATGATCAATTTTTAGTTATAGCCTGTGATGACTTTAGATAATTGGTATAATAATTTAAAGGTATTTAATTTAGTTTTACAATGAAATGTTGCTCTTCTGGGTGCTCTTTAAGGTATGAAAAGATTTTTAATATGAGCTTGGTCTATTCATTAACCTTAGTTTTCTTCTCCTAATACATTAATACCATCTCCAATTGTGATGTAAATTTTGTTTTTCCTTTCAATATTTTCAAATTAACTACTTCAATTCTGTTTTTATCTTAGAGTGCCCTGCCCTAAAACGTAATTGATGTTAAGTGTGTACAAAGGGAAACATCTCTTTAGGCTCCATTAATGTCTTGAATTAAACAGAGTAAAACAAGTTCTATATTGGTTTACAGCCAACACTATGAAGCTACTTCCATGGGGATTTTTCAGGTTGCAATTCAGTATAGAATCTAGCATGACTTCTTTTAATAACAGGCATAGGATAACTGTTTGTTTATCAAAGCCACAATTCAAAATTCTATCTAACCTACAGCTGAAGATTTGCTCACATAAGCAAATTATTGCAAAGTATGTAGTTTTAAAATACATCTTCATTTCAATGAATGGGTTGAAGTGTGTTTACTGTACAGAATAATTTTAAACCAGTTGGTATCTTTTTTCTTACACAGAGCTTCTAATGAGCATAACTAAAATATGTACATATTCCAAAATATTTGGATGCAGTTTGCTATTTTCAAGATTGTGGGGTTTTGGTATTGTTTGTTGTTTTTTGTATAATCTAGTGACAAACTGAAAAATCTTTTAAACTTTGATTTTCAGGTGGAGTGTGAAAAGCACACACACTGTAACTGGATATACTGTATCTGTAAGTCTGAATATTTTCCTATATTGTCCAGTTTTTATATAATTTATTACCAGCTTCTGCTTTCCTTCCAGATTTCTCCTGATTCAATGACCTGAATGTTTTTCTTCTTAAATTTACAGCACAGAATTACCACCATGTTCCAAATAATTTGCATCCCTAAAGAGGTGGCCAATGCTCAGCAACTGGATCTTTTAGCACAGCTAAATTTGCTTGTCTACATATACTTTGCATGTCTTCTTCAGTAGCACAGACATCATAAAACAGGTACATATATTGCACATACCTCTTAAAAGAAAGTATTCCTAGAATAGATCTTCTATTTCTAGGAATCATCTGGAGCTGCCAGAGCTGCTTTCATCAACTGCAGATTTTCAGAGACATCACAACAGTAAGAATTTAAGGCAAACAGGGACACAGCATTTGCTGACTGGTGATCATCTGTCATGTTTCAGACTGAATGAAAATATTCCTTGGTTTTGTTTATCGCCTCTTTTTGTAGGAGTCATCTGGGAACAGGACACAGTGGTGTGGAGAGACACAAAGTGAAGAGAGCTGGTGAGTGTGAGTGCAGATTCACTTCTTGAACCTCCAGACCCTGCATTCAGTGCTGGGTGAGGACCCTGCCCACCCTCCCTTCCATGCAAGAGGAGGAGACAGGTGTCCAGGCAGGGTTTGGGCTAAGGGTCCCGAGGCCTGCCTCAGGTCATACAACTAATGTGGAAAGTCTCTAAGCCTATGGCTGGGGGGATGCACAAATGTTCAGAAAGGGCTAATTACAATACTGGAAAAATTCTCTGGGCTTGTGAAAACTGTGGGTGTGACCTTATGACCCTAGCAAACCATAAGGGTCTTGAGACACATGGGGAGCCACAGTGGAGATTAGACTTGAACCATCAAGTGCGTTCCTCTGCAGCTATACTTGCTACTTGTCTACAAGATATTTGGTGCAGAGAAGCAACCGAGATCAACTCCTTCCACACCTGTACTGTACTCAGCCTCTTTCAAAATCCTGTGCCATCCTGGAGATGGTTTTGTATTTATCAGAATTTGTAGGATCCCTCTGTCTGCTGCCTCAGTCCAGCCTCCTCCTTCACCCAACACTTTAGGGGTCTCTAGGGAAAAGTGTTTCTATGGCCAAAGCCTCCAGTTGGGGCTCTATAATTATCTGGTCAAACAGGGGAGACATGTAGCTCTCGGAGTAGAACTGGTTGTTCTGCTTGTTCTGAACTTCCGACATGTTTGAGCCTGTGGCTCCATGGTGCATCTGTGTCAAAGAAAAAGATTTTGTCACAGCCTCTGCTTTGCAGCCATTTAACTCTGAACTATTCCACAGGCACAGGAATATAAGCCAGTTCTCTGTTCCTCAGGGTGGAAGCTGCAGGTAGATGAACTATATGAATCAAAAGCAAACATGCTGTTGACCATTTCGTATGGTGAAAACTCTGCAGTAAGTGAACTGAAAGAAACATGAGACATATTAGAAGGAAAGCTATGTTTGCAAAGCTACTGTTTTTGGGCATAATATGGGTAAAAGAGCTGCTGTACTGTCACTGGCTTGTACAAAAAGGTGACGAGGTCTTCTGGTACATCCGCCCCATCTTTGTCTATTTTATTTTGCTTCACAGAGCTTTTCCTAGAGGCAGATGTGATAGGCCTGCTGAATACAGCAGGTCCCCATACTGTGTTACGTGCACACATGGGCGGAGGCAAGCAAGAATGTGAATTCCCCAGTGTACACTGATTTCTCCTCTTCAGCAGAGCTGAGGGAAGTGCAGGACCTTAGAATTTAAATGTGTCTGTAACAGAACAGATCATCTGAACAGTAAGTATCAACACAAAATAACACCTTCAAGTGTAAACAGTATTACTCATGAGAGAATACATTCAGTATGTCAGTCACAGCACTTGTGCTTGACACTGAAAAAACAGTATCAAAGTATTATATTTAAGACAGACAGTGCCAGATGTTGGCAAAGCTAAGGCTTGGTTCCCAAAGGATTTTGAAAACTGAAATCCATTTCCTTTACTAGTCCTCATGGAGAGGAGGGTTGGGGATAAAGATTGTGCCAACGTTTATTTCCACACTGATAAACTTGCAGGGCTTTGTATGCTTGACCCCATTAAAAACTTCTATTGAGACCATAAGCACCTCAACTCGACAAAATGGTTCCTTACAGGAGATGAGCATACTTTTCTGCAGTAGTTTATAAATACTACACTACACAATCCACTCGAGAGAAGTTCTGTCATAGTTTTTCCCCTTTTTGTCTTTTATTCTTTTGTTTGCCAAAGTACGTTACACTATGGTGAATAATGATGAAATACAAAACTAATTATTAGCAGACCCAGTTAGCTGATGCTCCAAAGTCAACTGTGGCAGGTTCAAGTGCACGGGCTGAGGAAAAGCCATGTACAGTGTCTATGCCAATAAGCAGTGGCTGTGATTGCATATGATAATCAAAATTAGTATTAAAAAAAATCAAAACATCTGCATACTTATAATTACCTGCAAAGCAGTCACTTTTTTTACCTACTTTGATTATATCAGTAAAGACTGAAAAATGTTAGAGGACAGTAAAATTTTACACCAGAAATTTCACAATATTCTATGCTATTTGCACTATTTTAACCAAGTGAGACCAAATGGATTTCCTTAATTTTAAATTACTTAATCATAATTTTATTTAAAAATTAAGATCTATTACAACTGTAAGATATATGTAACTCTAAAACATGTTATAACTGCATTTTTCCAGGATTTTTCTAGAGACTGAAGTAGGTCTAACCAGAAAAGTCTTAGAAATATAATGTGAATCAACCTGATCCTGCAAGCCTGACTCAGTGGGAAGATCAGAAAAAGTCAGTAAATAGGGGATAAGGACAGAATTAATTTACAGTAAAATAGCAGTTTTGTGATACTTACATGTGTAATTAACAGGTTCTTAATTTCATTTTACACATTTCACCAATGAACTAGTCTCTGGATATTTCCGTCATAGACCATAGACTAGAAAAGTAGTATATATACCTTAAGGCGTAAGCTTCATACTCAGCTTTTACACAACCAAAATTAGGTGAGAAGAATGACTTCCTGAATGGGAACCACATCAAATAAACAAATTAGGAGAAATAAACTGGTATAGAAGAATGAATCAAAAATTTGTCCTTAATCAGAGCATCTAAACCCACAGAAATTTTAGTGGTGCTTATTTATCTGCCTGTTTATCTAATCTATACAGTGAATCTTCAATTTGCTTAGATGGCATGTATAATATGTTTGAAGAAAGAGGCCTGTGAAGTATGTTTGAGATGACTGGATTTATGTTTTACCAAGACTTACTTAAAAAGTTAGCTCCCAAAAGGGTTTTAGATTCCAGAAACACTAAGAAAATTAAAGAATTTTTGAAGAACATTCAAAATGTTATTCTGAGAGTCTGGATAAATAAGAAATGTCTGGCAGATGTCTTTGCAAACTTTCCAGAACAATGTGCTGTCAACTCAAGGTAAATGATTATAATATTTTATCCAATTTTTAGTAGTGGGAAAACCAAAATATGTCCCATAATGAGAAACAAGCTTACTTTGTTTATGATATTCTCCTTAGCTCTGGTTTATCTTTAGGACAGTTAGGGTTTGCTTTATTTAGAATTTAAGATTTATAAGCAGTTACTGAAATATGCTTACAAAATTATTATTGGTGAAGAATTTCTACTGCGCATTCATTTCAAAACGATATTTATTTAAAAGATCCTTTTTTTTCTTATCCTACTGTGAAATGAAACCAAATGTCAGAACCTTAAAATATTTCACTATGCTGATTTTTCTCCATTATATTGCTTCTAATTGCTTAATGAAAGTATGTGGAATTAGACCAAGAGAATGCTTTAAAAGCTCAGACTCAAAACTTTCCTAAGCTTTGCCCTAGTTTGATATGGAATAGTATGACAATAACTTTGTTAGTATCACAGAAGATAAGTGTCCTCTGACTGATTAGGAGTTGAGGAACCCAATATGCACTAATTGTTAATCATGGTTATAAGTTCTCTGGACTGAAAGGTTTGCACCTATTTTTAATTATTTACTATTAGGCTGCTTTTCTTTTTAATGTAATGGACACCTACTTAGTACATCATTTTTCAGAAATGAGCTTTAATACTGTGGAAAATAAACATGGACAGCTAGTTTTTCCCTTATTGTCGTGGGTATATGCTACAATAATTTCCATGAAGTTGTTTTTGTTCATTTTTGTTTGTTTCTTTCCTTTTTCTTTCAAATGTCATTCCTCATGTCTGTGATCTTGTTTGTAGGAGAAACTGCAGAAGTAAAGTCTGTTTTCTTTGGGGAAAGGTAACTATGAGTTGTTTTGACTGAAGTATACTTAATTCAGAAGGAAAGAAAGGGCAGATATGAGGTTTTGCCAAATGTGCAAGAACTCAGGGGCATGGTTTGAAGTAAAGAGTAGGTCAAGCCTGCAAGGAACTCAAGTGGAATTTCTTTGGAAATCACAGAAAATAGATGTAAAATACACCAGTCAGCAATAAAAGTAATTACAGCAGAGGAAGGTCAAAAACCATTTACGTTATAGAGAAAATGTTGGGACAAAAATCATATGCTAAAACACAGGAAGGACTGACCCATCTGCCACCTGCATGCTGTGGTCCTGAAAGGGAGCTGACCTGTCTAAGCTCTTTCACAATATACAGACATACCTTAAATGTTTTTGTACTACATGACATCTTTTTTAAATCTAATTTCTGGGGTATACGGTAAATCTAAGCATATTTATCTATACGGAATATTTATAAGTATTTTTGCTCATTTATATCAGCTTACATACAGTCCTTAATATTATTTGTTATTTCCAAATCAGCTACAACATGCAAAATCCTTTTCAATGTAACAAATGTACAGTATTTCTTTTCAGGGAGGCTGTAAAAGAAGACTGTACTGCAGGAAGGCAACACATGAATAAATTGCAGGAAGTAGAAAAAAAATATGAGCACAGCACGTCATATCTTTATACAGGGGAAAATATTGTTGGCAAATTTGATCGGGGAAGCATAGGTAAAGAAGGCAAAAGCAGATTAAACAACAGGAAAGCCTGCTCCATAATAATTTCTTTTGGGTATAAGCATTAGTTCAAGTTTTGTCATGTGTTATTTTAACCTTTATAAAATGGACTATTAATACAATCTTTCTGACTTGTAACTCACAGCACATTATCAAAAAAACCTGTTCTTTCCATGAAACTTCTAAAGATACTGAATCTTTTAAAAGTTGGAAAAATCATGCCATGGACATTATTTGGATAGAGAGGATAGTGAGGGGGTAGAAGGAATGTTGTTGCTAAGTTCCTGAATTGGAAGTTAATAATCCTAATAAGAGAACTGCTTTGTGCTCCTCGTATGAGTATGTTCTGGCAGAGGAGAAAAAAATTTGGATTCAAAGACAATGGCAAGAGAAGAGAAGAGGAAAGGAATAGTGTGGGTCTAAATCAGCATGGGATAAATCAAAATACAGCTCATTTAAGTGTCTGACTCTCTTAGCTCTGCCAGTGACATACAGAAGGAAACAGCCTTAACTTTATTTACAATGCCAAAAGGATATATGCAGAAATTTATGGGAAGAAAATGAATGGGTCCCTTCCACCAGCTTCAGGCCTTCTCAATTAGAAAGCTGGAGGGATTCACACCATCCCACTTGAGGCACACAGGCAGCTACATTAAGCAGTCTCCCTGATCTCCCTCACTAGTCACGGGAGACAAGAAGTTTTCTGCAAAGCCAGAGCAAGGTGTTTAAGTTCAGTGCACAGTTAACAGGAGCCTCAGGAGCCACAGCTGCTGGTGGTAATATTTCTCCTCTGAATTGAAATGCAACAGATTTTATGTTACTGGATATACAAACAGGCATTTCTGAAGCTGAAATCACAGATCTTCACTGCTGGGGTCAAAGACTCAAACTAATGAGCTGAGTATGGCAACATAAAGGGAATCAGTTAGGCATAGTGACAAAACACACCACCACCACCTCAGGAGCTAGTAAAAACTAAAGGGTTTAGAGTTCTAAGGCACTCTACGCTATAGAAACTATTAATCATGTAAAGAAATTAATAGGAAGACTGAAATGGATGCACTGACGTGAGGCACAATTATACACCAAAAATGCATAAACACTACAACAATTGTGCCACTACATCTTTCTTTGAGGGAGGTAAACATGAGAAATTACTTCAGGACAGAATGCCACAAGAAGTATGATCTGAAAAATCAAGGTCTAGTAGCAGGTTACCTGCCAAACTGTGAAAACTGCAGACTAGGTGCCTAATGCATGATGACCATAAATTCTATTTGTTTCATAATAGATGCCTGCCTTTAAATTGAGGGATCTAAGTTAGCTGAAGCTTTGACATCCAATCTTAGTCTACCTCTCAGTAAACTGAATTTGTATCAGCCTCCAGCTTTGTTTCCAGTGGATAGACTGGGCCTCTGATTTGCGCCATGCCTGCAAAATCCTTCATAGAACACAATAAAACAGGCCCAGCAGAAGCTCAGAACCAATACATTAAAAAGTACAGAGTAAGAATTCTAGTTTTGCTTTTTAATGGAGCTTTCATGGAGACCTGTGCCAGCAAAATTCCAATGCATGTGCCATATGTCATAATTGCTTGTAATCTGCTTTGAAAGAACAGAGGATGATACATTTCCATTCTATTTTCAAGTGATCAAAACCTTGTGCCTGTGCCTTTGATCCATTTTGGATCTGTATGTCCTGCAACTGTACAGGAGACAGCATGCACTCCCCAGTAACAGCATGACAACGAACTTGCTCCCAAGAAAAACATTAAACTGGAAAGAACACAAAAAAACCTTTAACACTTATGATTGGAGTTGCAAAGAAATTTTTCATAACCACAGACATGCTTGCTTAATGTAAGGAGATAATTTCTTGCACTGTGTGCCTGAAGATGGTAATAGAGGAGCACAAATTGCTGCCACCTCCCCTTGCATGCAGCAACCACAATGAGCACTGCTCCCAGCATGACCATAGCAGGGGAGGACACATTCTTTCCTTTCTTAGCACGGACCCCTGCACGAGGACACCTGTCTCAGGGAGTACAGGATTTATTTACACCTGAGTAGAATCTGCACTAGAAGCCTGCACAAGATTAGCAACAAGCTGGGCATAGACTGGCAAAGACTGATTAGGGCAGCACACAATATCTGGCTTTCATTTGGGGAATATATTGAATTTCACAGGTCAATTTTTCTTTCTCTCACTTTTTTTCTTTCTGTTTTTTTTTCTTTCTTTTTTTTGGACGGGTTTTTTTTTGTTTGTTTGGTTTTTGGTTTTGGTTTTGTTTTTAATAGTAGTGGTCCTTTTTCCAAACATATTTATGACCCATGAATGTGGTCTTTACAGCTCCCTTCCCTTTTCACCTCTCAGCATGCTATACAGGAATAGGCATTCATGACAAAAGCCTGTCTGCCCTGTTAGTAAGGACTGACAGAAACTCCACCATCACCACAGGCAATCTATTCCTGCATCACTCCAAAATATGTTCATATTAGAGTTTAGAAACTGCACACTGTTCTGTAACTGTTCTGTAACCCTGATGAATCCTGAAGGGTTATGTAAGATGTCTCAAAAGCTATACCTTCATTCATTAACATTACTCTATTTACATTTCTCTAAACAGTCTGCTGCTGTTGACTGATCCTCTGTTAATCCCTCTCTATTCCAACCCTTTTTTTTGCAGAACTGCTTCCTAGTCTGTTGTTGCCCATCCCTTATTCAGGTAATGGATTATTACAATTTGTATCCAGAGCTTCAGACTTGTCTTTATTGAACAGTGTTGTTTTGCATATATCATCGTTTAAGTTACTAGTGATTCTAAAGAGATCAAGATGAAGTCCTAAGGTATAATATCTACTTTGTTTTGTGTCACACTCCAGGCTTTTTATTAATGATCAATCCATACAGATAGTTAGTCTTTGTTTTTTTTGTAGATGACCACGAATAGCTTTGTTATTTGCTCCAGTATTTTTCTAAGAATTTAATTGAGGCAGAAACCTGTAATTTGTTGTTTTCCCAGCTTCTGAAGTTGGGAAAGTTTCCCCTCTACTCATACATTCACTTTGATTTTTTTTTTTTTAACAGATTGCTAATGGCTGGTAAGTTGTGTTTGGTGGCTGTTTGGTAATGACAAATGAAATATAACACCTCCTGATAATGGGAAAGTATTTAAGATGGTCTCTTCCCATTTAAAGTAGAGAATTTTTCTCTATTGTCATTAATTGTGAAAACATTATTTGGTAGTGAAAATTAGTGCAAAAAGTATTAAATGTTATGGTCCTCTTTATCAAAATCTCAATGAAAATTCTGACCCTCTGCAAGGCAGCAGGCCTTTCTTTTCCTGGTATTTCCCCTAGTATAAATGCCCCTATGGTTTTCTGTTTCACCTGATGGATCTCACTTATTATATATTATTTGTTTCTTGACTTTTTCTTATTTGGTTGAATTACATCTTTATTCTTGTCCTCGTACTCTGCATATACAATCACCAGATATCACAAGTTCTGTTTACTCCTGCAAGTTGCAGTTGTGAATCTTAAAGCCCCTGAGCTGTGCAGATATTTTAGTGTGTCACTAAGGCTAAAGGCTCCCCTGTCACCATCACAGCATAACAAGAGTGATCTAACAGCTTTCCTCCTGATCCTAATTTTAACACATGGCTTTCCCATTAATCCCTAACCTTTGGTGGCTATGCTGTTGTTACCCTGCTGTGGATGTATTTTAAACTATTGGAAGTATAGGAAACACAGATGGAATCTGCAGCTTATCTAGGATGAGACATTTTTAATGAGCTTTTAAAATGTCTCTGTTACACTCCTTTAACATAATTCAAAACACAGACACCTCCCCATATAGGGACACACCCTGTCTCGAAATGACACTGGCATTTAGGCACAGAAATAATTCTGGAGATCTGGACTCTGGATATTTTGCAAGTCAGTGGACACAGTATACTAAAATATTGAGATAATATCCCTTTACTTTTTGCAGTAGCACACACACACCAAACCTCACACTACCAGCAATGTTTTTTGGCAAACTGTACCATTAATGCAAATTAAATTAAGCTGCATGACATTAAACCACTTGGGATTTCTCCAGGGCATCAATTTAGCAACATGTGCTTTCAATCTCTATATGTTCTGTTCCCCTGGAAACCAAAAAAAACCCCAAACCAAAACCCAATAAATTAAACGTAAACTGCAGCTTTTGTGTGCGTGAGTGTGTGTGTGCGCGTGTGCATGTGTGTGCGTGTGAGTGTGTGAGTGTGTGTGTGTGTGTGTGCGCAGAAGTCATGGTTAATTTTCTTTTTTACAATCAAGGGCTTGCCTTAATTTCAAATATTATGCTTGTATTTTTCTGAATGACAATGAGCAGCATCAGGAGCCTGCAGACAATTCCCTGTCTGCCACTGAGGTCTTCATGTATTGCTGCTCATTGTTTGTCTCTTCCTTTTTCCTGCTGCCCTGTATGCCTTTTCCTTACTCTTCCAAGTGCAAAAGTCTCTTGTTCACCTTTCTTTCCCCCCATACCTATAGATATTTCTGCTCAGAAATCAAATGCATTGAGACCTCAGTCTCAAGGGAAACTAGGTCTTATCTACCAGAGATTTGAGGTATCTGGCCACACAGCTGTGGCAAGCCTAGACTCCTGTGAAAACAGGCAACTGGATCCAGATGGGGTCCAGATGTGTTAGTCTGCTGAGGCATCCAAGGTAGTAATCCATTGGACAAGAACGTCAGTCCAGGTGCAGTGCCGGTCTGACGCTGCCAGACTGTATTCAGACACGAGCTGGCTTATGTCAGCCTGTGCAGATGTCTCCAATACTTCCAGTTTTGGGGTCAGTGACAGAAGACTTCTCCACATTTGTCAGTGTAGTGGTACTCCAGCATGTAAGTGATGTTAAACTGGGTCATGCTAGTGCCAAACTGTGATCCCTCACCCATCCACTCAGATGGAAGCTCACCTTTCTTGGTGCCTCACTTTGTGAACTTATCTGCCCATTCCCTGATCAGGTCCATAGCTCTCTTGACCTGCCTTTTGAATCACAGATATCTCAACCCTACTACCATATAAGAATAAAAAAATAACCCTAAGAAACGCGACACTTTCCCTAGAGGCTCAATTGATTAGTTGTTATTAGAATGTAAAAGGAAAAAAAAAAGGAAGCACTAAAAGGTTTGGGTTTTTTCCCCATAAAACTTGAGAATAATTGGAAGAAAGAGGGGAAAGCAGAAAAGAGGCAGTTATCCGCAAACTGTGAAAATTCATGTTTGGGGCTGGGACAGGGGACTGGCAAGGAGACTTATGGCATGGCAGCACTGATTTGGTTGTGTACATCTCTGAGGTAAACACAAGGAAAAACAAGCTAATCAAAAAAGGAAAATATCCTGGAGCAAGAGAAGAAATTAAGGAAAAAGAATTGTGAAAGCCTGTGATTTTCTCATTATTCTTGTTATTTTTATGTCTTTTTTTTATTGCCCTTCAGTTCTTCGAGCCTTCTGCAAGTGAAATGTAAGATTTAAATAGTTGCAAATAAATGGAACTCTGTTCCCATTCTCCCTGCAAAACAACTCAAAATCTGAAAGACCATATAAACACAATCCAAATTTAGATGTTTTTCAAGTGCCATGTTTTTTGAACTAATTTTATTACAGGGAGGGAGATGGTGAACTGGCACATGAACTCTGACTCCTTTATTCATAAAAACTAGTGCCTCACAAATGGCAGTGCTCATAATAATGAAAACTCGCTCACACAGACACACACATACATGCACATCTGGAAGGTGCTGAGAATGTGAACCAGGGATAATAGAAGGGGATGAGAAGAGAAGAAACGAAGGATATTCTTTTAACAGGCTTTTCCAGAAAGCTTGTTTAATCTCACACTTACTTCTAAATTAGGGGTGATTTGACTGTCTCACGCAATGCAACCTCCAAAAATGTTTCCAGAATGTAGATGGCGAAGGGAAAACACAATTATGGGTAGGGGCCCTCAACATTTCTTTGTTTAGGATATTTTCTTTTGAAAACCCTGTTAGGTAATTTGTAACCTTTTGTCAGTGTTATCTTTGAAGGTGTCTTTATTTCACATTTTGTTTTAGTAGTTAAGAGCAATGAAGCACTTTTTAAGTCTCCATTACTTTATTTTACTTTTAGGAACATATTCTTATTAATCAAAATCATCTGTTTGGCTTACAGTCTGTTTTCTTTGCAGAAGTGTTTTTGGAAGCTTAACAGTGTAATTCCAGGGATGATATCGGCCCAAATGCTTTAGAATCTGGGCCTGCAGAGGGACTTTATATAGCTCTTTGGGAGGAAGAACTTATACTGCCAAAACAAAGTTCTTTGCCAGAATTAGACCCTGATTCTGTAAACTGCCTCCATTATCTGAGGTTCTGCCTAACTAAGCATGTGCACACTAACAAGAATATTAAATACTTTAATTCCCTACATGTTGAGGCCCACAGAACACTATACTAGCTCAGGACTCAGGGACAGAAGGACTGAATCTATGCACCAAGTATGGCAGGTGATGTGGCAGTAGACTGCTGTTCAGAAACCATACCTCACGTGCCATGCAGCTCCTTCACTCCCAAATGAAGAAAAGGCAGTAAAAAGGAAGAAGGAGTTAGCTGGACAGGCAGACAAGTCTTGTTAAAATGTGGTAGACAAGAAATGGGCTAGTGTTGGTTGCAAAGTTGGGTAACATTAATTTTCAGGCAGCTGGGGGTGTTCAGCCTGGAGAAAAGGAGGCTCAGGGAGACCTTATCACTCTCTCCAGCTCCCTGAAAGGAGGGTGTAGCCAGGTGGGGGTCAGCTCCTTTTCCCAGGTAACAAGGCAAAAGGACAAGAGAAAACAGCCTCAAGTTGCACCATGAGAGGTTTAGGTTGGATATTATGAAAAGTGTTTTCACTAAAACCGTTATCAAGCACTGAAACAGGCTCCCCAAGCAAGTGGTGGAATGACCATTTCTGAAGCTATAAAATGGATGTTTAGTTATGGCACTTGGGGACATGGTTTAGCGGTAGACTCGGCAGTGCTGGGTTTTGGGTTGGACATGCTGATCTTAGAAGTCTTTTCCAACAGAAATGATTCTGTGATTCTCTGAAATACAAAGCCTTTGATGTTACAAGTCTTAGTGCATATGCTCTACCATTACTCTGCCCTCCCTTATATAAAAAGTGAGGGTTTCTGCTGGTGTTTTAACACTATATTTTGACATTGTGCTGAAAATAAGACATCTATGTCCAAGGATAAGTCTAGATATACTTGCAGTAGTGAGAAAGACCCGACTTGCAGCCCAGCCTAAGTACAGCTATGCTTCCCTCTGCATGAATGGCAACATTGGGAGCTTCGACACTCGAAAGTAAACAGAAGGAAGTCAAGCGTTTCAAAAGCATTTTGGGGATTGAATTTTTAAAGGTTTTCTGAAATCCCTAAGAAGATGTATCTTGGAGGACAGATTGTTAAATAATAGAATGTAATACTAGAAGAGAACTAAAGTAATCACAGAAGAATATGTGTTTTTTACATTAAAGCATTAAACCAAACTGTTAATTTGAAATGGAGATATTTTAGTGTGAAAGAGAAATATAAGAGCAATAAATGCTATAAATATTCTACCCTGTACACCATGCTGTCAAATAAAAAACAGAAAAATGAAGGACATTGTCTGGTTCCAACTGCTGACTCCACTTCTTTTGGAATCAAACAAAAATACAGTTTGTTGATATATAACAGGCCATGTGTGACAGCAGCACGATTTTAAAAGTGACTTACTTTTATGAAAGAAACATGGGAGTGAAAAAAGCAGATCAGACTCAGTGTTTAATATAACATTTGAGAAGAAAAAAATTGGAAAAATTACGGAGGGAAAGGACATAGTGCTGGACAAAAAAGAAAGGTACAGTAAAGGCATAAGGAAGTATATCAGAGAGCAAAATATTTCAGATGTCATTCTAGTAAAGGCTCTAAATTTAGGGGAAATTAGGTACCTTTTCCAACAGGAAAATCTGATTTGTTGTAACATTCCCATTCTGGACTGGTGTGAATTTTTTTTTTTTTTTTTTTAGATGAAAACGAAGTGTTTTACAGGAAGATTCTGTCTCATATACTTATGGAGAACTATAAAACCAATATGTTGTGAGTGACTCCAATGTCTCAAAATTTTTTAATACTCCCTTCAGTTATGATAGCTGAAACCTGTTTTATCTAAATACTTTCTATTAGTTAACCTCTGATTAATGGAAACAGTCTTTTCAGAAACCAGAATGATGCACAAGTCTAGTTCAGAATATTCTGAATGAAAATGCAGACTTTTCAGTGCTACCCATAGGTTTGGGCTGTACCTCAGCACTGTAAAGGCAATTGGCCAGAGCTGCACAATTGCTGCAGCAACAATGACCCATTTTCTTGCTTTAGATAAATCCCGGCCCCAAGGTAAGCCAGCTGCTGCTGGTGTGATATGTCAGGGGCATGCAGAGGAATTTACTTAGGGGATCAGGGCATTCTCTCAAGAAAGCAAACTACCGCCTCATTCTCTTGGCAGAAAGGACAGCCTCATTCATGTCACAGTAAGGCTGAAGTTTGCTCACACTGCTGAAACACCTTTAGCTAGCTTTATCCAGCCTCATGTGTCAGCTGCAGATATGGTACTGCCTCTGTAAGTGATCAGGGATGGATTTAACTCTGATGTCTACTACACGTGTGTGCTAGGGTGGCTGTATGCATAATTCCCCATTCCAGAGAACAGATAAGAGCTTACTCAACAGAATAAATGTAGGTGTCCACTCCAAAGAGAAAGAAATTGCCTTCTGGACTCCACTGACTCTGTTTACTAGATATCCTTGGATTACATGGGAATCTTGGATGGCTTAGCTAACCTAAATATCTGCTTAGGTGTAGATACCAACAAATTGATGAGATTTATTTTACCCAAACTCTCCTTTATATGACTACATAAAATACATTATATGTAAACTTTAAAGCTGCATAAAGTAGAATTAGTCACTGTTTCTTTGGTTGGCCCTAGGGCTGCCCACTGCATATTTTATACCATGGTTTTAAAAGCGCTTTTAAAGCTTATATTTCTTGACAAAAATCTTATAAAATATTAATTTGAATTTTTCATCCTCATCTAAAATGTCATACAGATATATTAATGAACTTTATCACAAAAAACTATGGAGTTACTCTATTTTGAAAGTATCCTGTTACGGTTTTACAAATACATGTCATATTTAATATTGGAATATAAAAATTATTGCTTTCTTCATTTCAGATTACGTAACACTAAATCTGTTTGTTTGCAAGAAAATTATGCATGATGGGCTGGGATTTTATTTACATGGTGCCTATTTTAAACTGAAGTATGAGAAATCTTATGCAGGTTCATTGCTGTTTTCTTCTGCAGTCTGTGAATTGTCTTCCATCCTGTGCTTCATTCCAAACTGAGCAGCCTCTGGGGAACAGTGCAGACTACTACTTTGTGTTGTCACCTAGTGTGCTGACAGGATGAAGAAAAGTGTTTGGCACAGCCTTTCATTGGTAACATATACTGATAGACACGAGTGTGTCTCAGTCAAGCTGTTCAACATTTAAATGTGTAATTAAATATAATCACCCATATTAGGGCTGACAGTTTATGCTCTTTTTATAGCAAACTTTGTACTTTTGCTCATCAATCACTTTTTGTTTTTCTAGTAATTCATACTGCAGTGGTAACGGGACAGGACATTTGACTCAAAATCCCCTTTTTTCCCTCAAATCCAAAACATGGTATTCCCATCAGGAAGTGAAAGTAGCCCTTCATGTTTGGGATCTTACCTGCTCATACCTGACAATACAGGAGCTCAGCTCAAGGAGAAAATTACTGCATGACTGAGGGGAGACTGCCAGTGGGAAAATAAGTGTTTATGAGATCATGTTGAATATATCTAGTTGGTTCCATGGCTGGAGTATACACACCTGATCTGACCTTAGCTATGGTCTTGTCTGTTCTGGATATTGTGCAGTTATTTTCGTGTTTTTGTCTGTGAAGCACAAAAGCACCTAAAGGAATATGAGAAAATTCAAATGCAGGGAAGACTGCATTTGCTCCATTCTCTTATTAAAGAGGAGAATAAACATTTCCCCTTAAGGTCCAAATAAGCAGATCTATACATGAGAAAAGAAAGATCCTGTCAATGAGACATCTTTATAAAGTTTCACTTAATTGTATTTATATGAAAGACAGTGATGAAAAAAATAAGTAGGAAACTGCATCCTGGATAAGAGCAGGTACAAAGATGGTTGGCCTATCCAGGAGATAAACTGAATTCAGCTCCTATTTGTATCAAATAGGATATTAAAAACTTAAACCTGATTGCAAGGTGATGTTACTCATTGAATAACATGGGAGGCAGCAGGAACTGATGACTTCAGATATCCCACACTACATACATCCAACAAGTCCTCTAACCCCAGTCCTGACTCTAGGGAAGTTTCAATGACTGCTGAGTATTGGAGTAATAAGTAAGGCTAGAGTAGGGAATGAATATCTCCCTCCAATATTTTTCTCAGCTGGACTTAAAGACCTGTTTTTTAAGACCCTTTGTGCAATATCTGTCACTGAATTCAGATACAGATGATCCAACAAACAACATTTCCAGACTTAGTTCCTGTGCTGAGGGAATCAGGGTTTATAGTAAACTGCTAACAGAAAAGCTTTAGCAAAATGGCTTGCCAGAGTCATACATTACATCAGTAAGAGATGGAAATAGGATCTTGACTTCATTCTCTCCAACAATCCACTGTCAACTGGGTTGAGCAGCAGCATTATCGGGTGAACTTACCCAACAGTATTTCCTCTTAGAATCATGAATCTGAGCTAGCCTCAATCCCAAAATCATATTTTCACCTCAGAATTAGGATTTTAGGAGTATCTAAACACAATGCCAGCAGAAATAAATTATACCACATAGATTTTGACTGGATTACAAAGCAACTGAGCTGGCAAAGCATTTTCACTTAAGACTTCATCTCAGTGTGGTGTTGGTGGAAACAGTTTCTTGTAAATCACATCAGAGGGGTGCTGATGAATTTTCACTGGAGGGATGGTGACATCTAGTGGTACTGCCCTTCTCACAGCCCCTCACATTATGTCTCAAAGCATGCTGCCACTAACAAAGCAATGTGATTTTACAGACTTAATTCATTCTCCTGAGAGAATGAGATACTTTATCAGATTTTTATCAAACAGCGTCCACCTCTGAATACTTCAAACATAACTGCCCCTTTTGTTGTTATACTGGAAAACAAAAGTTGTCATAAAGGTGTGATTCAGCAACCTGCATATAAAGCTGTACTGTAAAACACTGCAAACATTGCAGTACCAACTTAGACTTTTCTTTCTAAACTCATTACTTAAGTTCAAGAGTTACTTGCCTCAAAATGACATGACAGGCTCTGTTTCATTAGGGACTTATGGAGTAGTCCAGAGAGCGACTTAATCCTCACTTTAAAAAAAAAAGTTGTTAAGAAAGGATGTAACATATAATGCTTTAGCTGTTTTTTCTCTCTGGCTTGGTAATTATTATAGTCTAGAAGTCTAACTCCAGCAGTTGAAATTAGGTAAAATAAGTAATATTAAAATGACAACTATAATACAGCCTATAACATAGTCTAACCTGCCCAGTTCATTGCAAAAATTGCTAGAAATGTTTCTTAAAGAGAAATTTGGACAATGAAAGACAAAAGACACAGGTATGTAGAGAAACCAAAGTATTATCAATAACAGAAACTTGACCAGTGCCAGGGTTTGTTCGTTTTTACTCAAGCTTGAATATATGAATTATTGAACTGCCAGACCAGCCCACGGTCTGGACTGTTTGAGGTGGCTGCTGGGCATGGGCCGAGGATATTCCCAAAGAGCTGTATGGGCCCCTTGGTTTGGGAGCTAAAACAGGTTCACTGATGGAGGCATCCTGTCCCATGCCAGATGCTTTACAACAGCATGTGTAACCTGCTATTCTAATGTGACAGATATCAGTGAGATGCTCTCCAGCTCTTAGCTGCCATCAGGAAAAAAGACCAGCCTGGCTGAACAGGAAACTTTAGCAGGAACTCAGGGAGAAAGAGGTTTATGACATTTGGAAGAAGGGGCAAGTAACTCAGGAAGAGTTCGAGGCTGTAATAAGGTCAGGCAGAGAGAAAACTGAATAGGTGAAAGCCCAGCAAGAACTCCACCTGGCCACCATCATAAAGATAACAAAAATGTAACAAAAAGAAGGCCAAGAAGAATTGCCATTCTTTTTTTTTTTTTTTTTTTTTTTTTTTGGG
>VZTX01014856.1:93471-118902 GCA_013400915.1 Pardalotus punctatus
TGCAGAGGGAAACATTATCACAAAGGATAAGGAAGAAGCTGAATGCTTACTTAATGCTTTTTATTTGTTTCAATCTTTAACAGAAAGACCAGCTATTCCAGGGTACCCAGCCCCCTGACCTGGTAGACAGGGAAGACAGGGACAGGGAGCAGGATATCCAAAAGGAACCAGCCAGGAACTTGCTGTGCTACCTAGTGTATCCTGTCGGGTGGGATCCACCCAAGGATATTTATAGAGCTAGCAGAAGAGTTTGCTCTTTCCACGATTTAACAGCAGTCCTGGTTAATCAGGGAGGTCACAGATGACTGGAGGTCGACCAATGTGATGCCCACCCAGAAGAAGGGCAGGAAGATCTGGAGAAATCAGGCCTGTCAGTCTGTCCCCAGTGCCAGGCAAGTTCATGGAACAGGTCATCCTGAGTGTGATTTTGTGCGGTGTGTAAAGGACAGCCAGGGGATCAGGCCCAGCAAGATGGGTTTATAAAAGGTGTTGCTTGATCAACTTGATCTCCCTCCATGACAGGGTGACCAACTGAGTTTATGGTGGAAAGGCTATGGATATTGTCTGCCTGGACTTCAATAAAGCCTTTGACACCATTTCCCACGGTTCTTCAAATTCCACCTTCATGACACCTTTCAAGAACAAACACGATCACCTCAGTAATATCACACTGTACTAAGATTTATATACATTAGCTTTTTTTGCAACACTTGCTACTTCCAATCCTTCATTATCATACTGAGCCAAATCTACCCATCAGTCTTCCCTTTGCATGATCTCTTGAACACTAGAGCTGTCTCCACTCATTTTCTCATAAAAGAGCACATTTTTCACCAGCTGGATATTGTAACTGTGCAAATGAGAAGCTCTCTTACTGCAAATGTTCAGCTGTTACTTAGCTATCACGTCAGCATCCAAACAGCTCTACACCTTTCAAAATGACAATATATAACTTCCTCCAGTCAATCAATATGTTTCTTTCAGAAACTCCAACTAATTTAATGATAAATCTTTTTTTGTTTAGCTCTAAGTTATCTCATAGAATAGAGGTTAAAATTAGATGGATTTTCTGCACATACAAAACAGGTATTGGGAAAATTGCATGCAAGGGCCTGAAACAGCCCCCATGGAATGCCCACTAGTTAGATGGTCCCCAAAATGCAAGGGGAATATGTGAGGCATTCTTTTGTAATTGCAACAATAGCGTGAAATACTATATAAAACTGAGTAAAGAAGTCTAGTTTTCCCATAGGACTTCTGGGTTTTTTTAGCTAATAGGCATCAAGGCAGTGAAACTAAGCCTTGTCAAAGCATGTTTTCAAGATAAGCTTTTATCTATGCAACAGTATGAAGCCAGAGTGGTCTTAAATGTCATCACCATTCTCAACTGCCCTGCTGTAATGGCACGTAAACCCACAGTGAGCAGAAAGTGCCTGTGCACCTTTTGAATTCCCAGTTGGAAGGCTCCTTGCTTTGAAACAAGGGGCTTTCGTTAAATTCATCTGGACTCTAGGCTTTCACATGAGAACTAGAAAGTGGACCAACTTTGAAGTTATTTCTTTTAACTTGTTTTCCTAATTAAAATGAAGCTTGGGCCAGAAACACATCTTCCCTCCTCCTTCTCCCTCCCCTCCTCATGCTTCCATAGCCCTGTAAACAAAGGTGCTTTGATTTTGCTTTAAATGGGGATGAGGGGTGGTGGTGGTTGGTGGTGGGTGTGTGGTGTGATCTTTGATCTATAGGTGAACATAGACAACTTCAGCCAAAAAGGAATTTGTTTGAGGAACTACATTAAAATAACAGTTGAAACATAATGCAAACTTAATTCTAATTGATGCTCTTTGGAGTGCTGTGCAGTTGATTTTGAAAGACGTATAATGGAAGACTTCAGTCTGTTAAATACATTTTATATTGTCATAAAAATATTTGTAAATCATAAGAAGTATGCTTTTATTCACAGACATCAATTAGTAAAGATGATAATGACTTTTCCCTCCTCCATGTATATCTAATATGAGTTGCTTTATGTTACCTGGCAGCTGTTGTTGTAACATACAATCTTTTTTTAAAATACGCTAAAGTCATAAGTCATAAAATTATGAACATCTCAATAGCTATGACTGTGTCTATTCCAGTACATGGAGTTTTACATGGGGCACACAGCCAACTCCTGCTACCTAAGCTGAAAAAGGCTGTAAAGAAAACAAAAAAAAATTCAAAACATATAAATTTCATCTGAGGAAGGCATGAAGAAGCTGACATCCTCTCTTTAGGCATTAAGTCAGTCACAGAGAGACACTGTAAGTGTGGATATGACACTCTCTCCACTGTGGGATCCCTGTGATCCCATTCGAGTTGTGTCTTCTAGTGAAGATTACTGAGGAAGTGTGTGCACTTCAGCAGCTTCTATACTTGCATGTAAGAGATACTGAGCCTGCCAGTAATTAATGTCCATACAATTTCATCTCTGAGTACATTTAGTGTACACTGTCTCACTTCTAAGTTTCAGAAACAGTAGGTATTCCACGCCTTCCCATGGACTAGTTTCAGTTAGATGAACTGCACTACTTTCTGCGATTCAAACTGACACTCCCCAATGACCATCCTGTTGGAACCGAAATACAAGAGTTTTTTTCTAGTTTCAATTTTAGAGATTTAAGGCTATGACATTCACTTTAGCATTTGTTCTGAACATTTTAGGCTGGGTAAGATTCCTAATCCAGGCTCTTTCTAAGCACCCATTTAACCATTACAAAGATGCTCTGGGTTTATAGATTTAGGATGATTTGAATATTGCTGGTTATCTCCGTAAAGAAGGAGAACAGATCCTTTTTCAACAGTCAGTTTGCTATTTCAAACCCAGAGAACTGTGGCTGCAGGTCTTTTAACAAAAGCTTATGACAGAGCTAGCAGCCAAAGCACACCAGCACCTTTAATGCAACTGTCTATTGGGTCATCTTATATTCAAGCCCTTGCACCTCCTACCTCAAGACAAATCATACTAGAATATATGCCAAGCAAATAAAACTAAACTGTGATGGAAACATTGGTAGTTGAGGGATTTTAAGTGTAGGTTAAAGTATAGCACTGTTTCCTGACATCTCCATTACAGTCGGTATCAGCCCTGGAATGAAGCAGGGAAGATAAAAATGGTCCTTTAAACATTCACTTACTTCATCACTTATATTCAGTTTCTGCATTGAACTTCTAGAGGGTTTAAAATATCCCATGCAAAAGTTGCTCACAGTATCATATGGCAGCAAGGCAGGAAATTTTGATTTGACAACATGATGAAAACAGTTTTTAACAGTGGTAAAATGCTAGCAATCCTGGCATGGGTAATACAGTCCCTTTTATGAATAAATGGGTTAAGTATGGTCACATATCCCTGAGACAAATGCAAAACTGAAGGAAATGCAAGAAAGGGCTGATAAGATGATCAGGGTAATGGAGACCTGCCTGTGTGAGAAGAGCTTGTTAAGTCTCTGTCAATGAGGACTGAGAGGTGATATGACTGGTCTCCATCAATATTTTAGAAAGCCAATGTTGCAGAGAACAAAAAGCTAATTAAAATTAAGGACAATGTTGGCACAATGACAAGCAGGTATAAATTGACCATAAACACATTTAAGGATGAAATAAGAAGAATATTTCTGATCAGCAAAGGAAACAAATTTTGAAAGGAGATACAGCAGCAAAATGCCTAACAATAGCACATGGTGATTTTCCTTAACAACTTGTGTAAGTTTGACATGGCTGGCTGTGATCACAAGGAAAGAGATTCAGTATCTTTTCCTTGGACACATCTGGCCAGTGTCCTTTATCAATCAAGAGGAAAACAGGCTTTGGATGCTCTTGGCGACCGCAGTATGTGGGATGAGGAAAAGGAAGGGTGGTTGCTTCCTTAAAGGTCAGTCATCTGACCTAAGGCCTTGTCCCTTCACCCATCTGGTGAAGAGTGTCTGGATTCAAAATGAAAACATCAAAATTTTAAATATTTGATGCTAAACTTAGTTGCAACTTAACATTTAAATCATTAACATTTAACTTAACATTTAAATCTGTCTTTTATAACATACTTTGTGAATTGTAAACTAAAGGGCAGTTTTTGTTTAGCTATGGATTAAGAGTAGTTTAATTTCTATTTTACTTTCTCTTAAAGAAAACTATTTTGTATTCCATACTCTTTGAAAAATCTCAGTCCAAACTCTGGGTTTACATCTCTATCACTTACTCCAAAAGTTCCTCTAAATTCCAAAGATTCCATCACTTCAGCGAACAGTACTTCAGCAGAAAGCTACGCAGAAGTTGAGGAAAGAAAGCTGATTAGCTGGGATGTATGTAACATGTCTCCTGCCCCAATCCCACTCATAATTTCCAGTCCCACTCCTAGTTCAGAGGAAAAACCAGGAAAAAACAACCCATCTCCCATGACTATTGCAAATAATCAAGTTTAAAAAAGTAATGACAGAAGAAAAGTTTTAAGAACAAATATTGAGCTTCATCTGTCCACTGAAGAGAAACACCCTCAATTTTTCCAAGCATCTCTAAGACAAAGTCGGAGTCACTGTGACATACTTGTGGGTGTCGGTAAGCCCCTTTTAGCTCATTTCGTTTCACAAAGGCCGTAACAGATCGTATTTTAGCAGAGTGTAATTTCTTTATTAAAGCCAGACGCTGTCGACTGTGGTGTCTCTGACAGAGCCATTTCAGTTTACACTCAGCGATGTGGGTACCCGCTGTCCCGCACGGACGACCCTTCCCTGCGGCACGGCAGGAGGCTGAGGCAGCCAGGCTGGCCTGGGCTACTCGGGACCCGGGCCTGCGGAAAGCTGGCTCCAAGGTGTCCTCTACCCCAATGGAAGCAGGTAAACGCTCCGCTGAGCCTATACGGCGAGAGACAGGACGACAGAACACACGCTTACGCTTCACCAGGGGAGGTTCAGTATAGACTTTTGGAGGAATTTTTTCACGGAAAGGGTGACTACACTGGAATGGCCTGCCAGGGAGGCAGTGGAGTCACCGTCCCCGCACGTGTTTAAGGAAAAACTGGATGTGGTACTCAGTGCCACGGTCCGTGTGGCGTGGTGGTGTTCCGTCACAGGCTAGACTCGACGATGCAAATCTCTTCCAGCCCCGTCGGCTCCGTGGCACTAAGCCCACATAAGGCTCCGCAGAAGCAGGCCCCGCCTCACGTAGGGCGGGAGTCCTGCCGCCAGGCCCGGCACTTCCGGGCTGGCCCTCGCTGAGCATTTTGGGAGCTGTAGTTCTCGCGCAGAAAGGGCCGTGTTGCTACTATTGCGCACAAGCCCCTCGGCGCGGCGCCGCGGCGGCGACCCGAGTAATCCAGCCACGTGACCTCCAAGGCTCCGCCGCTTCCTTCCCCGGCAGTCCCCGCTGCGGGAGAAGCCGCTCGCCCATTGGAAGGCGGGTTTGTCACGTGGCCGCCACAGGCCAATCAGATGCCGCGGTTTCCGGATAGCGCCTCTCCGCCGTCCCGCATTTCCGCGAGATGGCGGCGCTGGGGGCCCGGCGGCTGCTGAGGCCCGGCCAGCGCTGGTTCTCGGAGACGGCGCCCGGCGCCCCCTCGCCGCCCCCCAGCCCGCTCTACCCGCCCGTGGTGGCGTCCATTACGGCCAAGAGCAAAGCGGCCAAATCGCGACGTTTGGAGCGCTTCCACCAGCGGGTGCACGCGGCGGCCACGGTGGAGGAGAAGCTGCGTCTGTACGGGAAGCTGCAGCGGCCCAAGTACATGGTGTACCCGCAGACCTTCGCCCTCAATGCCGACCGCTGGTACCGCAGTTTCACAAAAACCGTCTTTGTGCCGGGCATGCCCCCGAGAGCCGCGGCCGCGAAACCCCAGGTAGAGGCGGCGGGAGCGACCCTCGAGGCCGGCAGAGCCCTGGAGCCGGGAGCGGCGGAGGCACCGGGGGCCGCGGAGGCACCGGGGGCCGCGAAAAGCCCGGAGGCCGCGGCGGGAGCGGCGCCGTGTTTGAATATAGACGACTTGCGGTCCCTCGCCTGCGACGCCCTCCTGCAGGAGAGCTTCTACCAGACCAAGAAGCGGCCGTTCCTCTACCGCGACCAGGATCACACGCCCGGCCCTTTCCTCACGCAGCTGGTTTCCACGCTCGCTGCTTTCCTGTCCGGTCGCAACCCACTGCTGGCTGCGTCTTCCCTCGGTGCGGAACGGGGCTAGCAGGGCAGGGGACGTGGGAATCCTTAGGCATGGGGCCAGTCTGTGAGCCGGCATGACTGTTGCTGGTGTAGCTGACTTGTTCAAAGCATCACTAGTAATTCGTCTCTATCATTCTACATGGATTTGGGGTTTTGTGTTTGACTGCAGCTACAGAAGAAGAATTGGAAGGGTTTTAAATGCAAGAGGAGAACCACTGTTTTTCTGTATTCCTTATTCTGTTTCAGATCTAAAGCCTGAAGTCAATTATTATTGGCATCATGGTGAGGAAGTCGTTGCTCATGGACATCGGAAGGGTAGAGTTGATCCTGTGCGATTCCAGATAGATGATAACCCGCACCTCCAGATCCGTGTACCAAAGCAGCTTCCTGAGGTGTGGATGTTTTCAACAGAAAGTTAATACCATGCATTTTCACTTTTGATTCTGACAGCCATTGAAACCATGCATAGGTAGTCTGTGGAGGACCTGGTTCATCAGTGTGTAGCATATTTAGGTATTTTTCAAGTCTTAGTTACTGCTTCGTGGCAATTGCTTTGCATGTATTGAGACAGTCGTCTGAACTTTGGTCCTCTTTGTACTGTAAATTGCATGTTGTTATATTTAATTGTATAGCATTTTTAACATTCTACGCTTGGAAATAAGGCAAGATTAAGAAATGTGCTGTGAAACATTCTCAGTGGAGGAGAATAGTAGCAGTGGAGGTAAAAAAAAGAAGTAAAAGTGGATAGAATCTGAATGTGAGATCTCCTGCCTGTTGTTACTGCACACCAGTTATTTTCTTGAATGTTCAATTTTCGGGAGGTATATTCTGTTTCAATATTGCAAGGTTTTTCTTGTGAGTTTGTACAATGGTAATTGTGTGGCCAGTGAGGGTCTCTGTTGTCCAGTTTCCACCAGCAACAGAAAACTGTCATGCTTTATGTAAACACAACCTTTATTGCTGACTTTGTTGTACAATTTGCTCGGGTTAGTATTGTCAGATGCTACAAACCTTGGCATTTTGGAAGAACTGTCTAGGCAGTTTAAAATGTTGTGTAGTGCAGATAATCAAATCTGTAAACATAGTTTGCAGGTTCAGGTTTATTGGCTGCTGCTAGAAATGTTTATTTTTTTCCTACAGAAGCAGATTCTGGTTTAGAATATCATGACAACTTGCAGCTTTTTTAGCATCATTTCACATATTTTTTGTATGTTGTGGAAAAATTAATACAAGATGATAGTGCTAGCACTCATCACAAGACGAGAAGTTCTCTTGCAAAGAAGTGAATTTCAGTTAAGATTGTCTGTATGGTGTGTGTAAGCAGGACTTGCACTTTCTGTCTTCTGACCAAGAAGCAGTGTATTACAAGGTCATGTGTCCGAAATGTTTCTTATGTCCTGTCTTTTCTTTCCCCTGCTGCCTTAAAGGTTGTACCCCTTGAGTCAGATCTTGGAGATGTTCCGGTTATTCATCACAAGCCATCCAAACTACCATTGTTCAAAAAGCAGTACGAAAATAAGGTATTTATAGGTAAGAGTTTTTAATTGTGAAATACTAGCTACTTGTTTTTTTAACAAAAAACCCAGACAAATCAGCCAAACAAAAATCAGCCCCAAAACAAATGCCAACTCAATCTTTCTTATCCCATCAATGGAAAAAAGTTGTGTATTTTTATCTATAACTATAAATATATGTAGTGTATAGATATTTTTTAAGATTTCATGTCAGGCAATGGGGCATAGCATTCTTCTGTGCATATGGTAGTGCTTGTTCAAATTTGCTTGAAGAAGTTCAGTTGAATACAAAATTGGCACAAAACTTTGAATTTTGATACATCTCCAGGACAGTTGTCAGAGGCATTTGTAGTATGTGAACTCCTGCCTTTTGGAGGTAGGCAACTCTTCACAGACCTGCAGTAGGTAGGTAGAGGCAGTAGAGGTTCTAAGCTTATTTTCAGAGTCTGATGATGAAGATACACGTGTTTGTACATACATCATTTATACATATATGTACAAATGATACTAATTGTTTCATTTTGGGGAACACAGGATCAAAGGTGCCAGATCCATGCTGTTATGGACATACCCAGTTTCATCTTCTTCCTGACAAACTGAAACGGGAAAGGTTTATAAGACAGCGTCTCGAGGATCAGATTGAAGTTGTTTATCGATCTAATGGAATTGCAAGTCTCTTTGCCTGGACAGCAGCACAAGCAATGTATCAAGGTGAGACAGTCAGCCTGACAAAATCTTCCTCGTTATGAATGCGTGCTGTAAAGTTCTTTAACTTTTGTCCCTACTGCCTTTTTTGCATGCTTTTTTTTTTCTGAAGATCATCTTTTAAGTAAGTTTTTACAGATGTAATTGAATTAATAAAAGAGAGTTAGTTAAGACTTTGAGTACTTTGAATCAGGGAAATTAATTACAGAGAAAAATACTTTTCTCATATATAAAATTAAGCCTGTGCAAAGACCTCAATCCCACTTTCACTTGCTGTTTCCACCTTAAGAGGGAAATGTGGTAGATACCAAACAGTTTTGGTTTTTTTCTTTTGGAACAGCTATGTTACTTAGCTCTTGTTTCAGTAATTTTAATTGCATGAAAATACAAGGAATGAAAGAAAAACATCAGTAGCCTTACATTAGGATCTTATGCTTATGTTTGTGTAAAAACATCCCAGACCTGTCTTTTGCTTATTCTTGTAAATATAATTGTTGTCTGGTGTTACTGTAAGACACCTGATGGCTTGGAGTTTCAGTTGACAAATAACACGTTAGAAAATCCCTTGACTGTGGTGTATATTGCTTGCTCTGCATCAGAATTTTTATGTAATGGTGGCTTAGAAAGCTCCTTTGTGGATGTAAAATGTTGAAGCCAAGTAAACCTTGTCTTCAGAGCTGGTCAGAGCTGTAAACACATAATGGGTTATAAAGGCAGCATTACTCAAATCTTCTTCAAACACTTTCTAGCATTGTTGCACATGATGGTAACATTCTTAAAAATATTTGTGTGTGTACTAGTGTACATGCATAAATATTTACATATTTTTAACATACTGTTAGTGCTCAGTGGGGTTTGCTTAAATAAACCTTAGTACTTACTGTCACAGTGTTCTTGGTGCTTGGCTGGTTGATATAGTCAGTTATGCTTGTAAATATGTGTGCATGCTTTTGTCATGAAACAAATGCTCACTGCCTCTTGAGAATCGTGGAATAGTAAAATGACATTTTACCTCAGCTCATTTGGAGGACTTTGGATGCATTAGTAACTGTTTTGGAAAAGTCACTTGGCTGATCAGTGAGTGGTTTTTCTCAACTGGGGATAGGGAAGTGTGTACAAAATGCAGGTATACCACTGTGTCCCTGATCATGAACATACCCTTTATTGGTGATTGTGTTTTGGTTAGTCTGTATGAAGAATGCTTGTGTTGATAAAGCAAACAGGACTTTTTTTCTATTAGGCAGCTGCTGCAATTCCCAATTTTCTATATTTCAGTACTGGGGTTTAGGGGTGTGTGTGTGTGCTGATAGAAATCTCAAGTCCTGTTGTATTTCTTTGTTTTGTAGGATTCTGGAGTGAAGCAGATGTGACCCGTCCATTTGTATCACAGGCTGTAGTGACTGATGGAAAATATTTTGCTTTCTTTTGTTACCAGCTAAATACTTTAGCACTAACTGCACAAACTATTAAAAACAGCCCTCGAAAGAATATCTGTTGGGGTACAGACAGTAAGCCACTGTATGATGTTGTGGAAGATGGTAATGTGAAAGGCTTTAATGATGAAGTTCTGCTTCAGTTGGTTCATTTTCTACTAAACAAACCAAAAGAGTTGTAAACCATTTAACTACACCTAAAGTAAAGTGTGTGCCTGAACTTTGCTGTAACTTCATGCAGTATGAGCTATACTATGCCTTGATTTTAGTCAGGTATTTGTCTAGCAAACACTATATACATATTTTATGTTATTTGGGCCTTCTTTCTTTTTTCTTTTTTAATATATACTGTACACTGACAAATAAATATCTGGAATACCTTAAAGTCTTTTGTATATTTTCTTTTAAAAGCATACTGTGCTAATTCAGTGTCATGTAAGTATGGTTTTTTAGCAGATCCACGGGTCCATGTTGAGCTGTCACAACAAAAGAATTAATTTGTATGAATTAGTATGACCATCTGATAGTATCAGTAGGAAATGGCTGTCTTGATACTCAGCACCAGTGATAAATTTCTGATTTTGTGCCTGAGAGGAACTGAATGCTTATACTAAAGAGAAAGTGAGTCAGAATAAAAAGTGTTTCTTGATGAATGGTTGGCAATTTAGTTACGTAGTAAGAGAAATCTTTAGGCATGGTAGTATAAACATGATGCTTCCAAAGACTGTTGTGAACATGCAAACACAATTTTAAGCTGTCACCTCCCGAACCACAGAGAGAACTCTCAAATGCATTTGGAGTCTACAGTTTTCCCATGAGTGTGGGTCCTTGATTTCAGCTGTCAGTATCTTGATGTTTTCATTGCTGATATTTGGATGTCTTATGAGTGTTTCTAGTAGACCACACAGACCACACCTGAGCCTCAGCCACAGCTAGGATGTCTGATTGATAAAATACAGTATTATAGAATCATAGAGTAGTTTGGGTTGGAAAGGACCATTAAAGATCATTTATTCCAAGTTTTCTGCAGTCAGTGGGAACATCTTCAGCTAGATCTGGTTGCTCAGACCCCTACCCATCCTGATCTTGGAGGTTTCTGGGGCTGGGGCATCCATCTACCACCTCTCTAGGCAGCCTGTTTTACTCGTAAAAAACTAGTGTATCCTGAATCAACCATCTTTCAGTTTAAAACATTACCTGCCTTGTCCTATTGAAACAGGCACTGCTAAGATATAATGACTGGTTAGGGGCATTTACTTATCAAGAAAGTGTGTCTGGTTCTGAGTTAACAATGTGCCTAGAATTTGATGTAATTTCATCCACTATGCTTGACCTTTTTTAAATTTTCCAATGTTCTTGTGAAGAGTCAAGTAGTTTGTTTTTAAACAGAGCAGTGAATCATTGAAATAATTGTTTTTAAACAGAGCAGTGAATCATTGAAATAATGGCCTGCACATCCTTCATGATGAGCAACAGCCCACTTCCTTTTGTGGCTTACAAAGTATTTTGCTAATGGAAGATTAGGTGTAGTTTTATTTGACTGGTACGTTGCTATGTTGGAAAGCATTGTCACTTTCTCAACCATCAAGAGATAATGTAAGTAAGATGTGCACAAGTTATGGTTATTTTTTAAGAGAAGTCTTAAGTGCTCTTTTTGTCTTAACAATGCATGACTCTTGCCAGTTCTGATAACTGCTGATCCTTGGATTACATAAATGTTCCTTGTAGTAACAGAAGATAAACTGCTGGGTAAGAATGTTGATTATAGAGAATGACCTGTGACCTAGCTTAAAAGGGAGTGGTTGATACTTGTTGTCTGGTCTGATTAAGGGGTGATGCAAAATGAATAGAAGGATATGAAAAAAAGCAGTTGGATATTTTGACCCTAAGGCAGTCTTTACAGTTGGTGTCATATGTTACGCTCTTCAGCTTGAGATTCACTTGAGTTGCATACACCTAGTGACTGTGAAAGCTTACATGTACAGTCAAAGAAACTTGTTCTAGGGATAAAAACCACTATTTTTTCTGTGATTCAGTCTTTTGTCTATTGTGAGGCTTCAGCTGTAGCACAGGAAGTTCAGAGACCTTTTTTTTTTTTTGTGCAGCTTTCCTAGTCACTGAAATATCACTGTAGACCTGATAGACACTGTGTGACCTGGTAGTAAAATCCAGTGTTGGGAGTGAGGGAGGGAGGCTTAGCATGAGCTGCTACTTTAGTAAATGCGAAGTACTGACTTGGCTGTCTTCAGCTTTCTGCAGCAGGGGATACCCTGGAAAAACAGCGGGTGGCACTGTTTCACCTTCTATTGAGGAAAAACTAGTGGGCATTGTTCTACTTTTTTGTCACTATCTGGCAAAGTTGAGACATTGCAATGTATGCAGCTTTCTATAGGAATCTTTTGTCTTCAAGGCCAGGTTGGATGGGGCATAGAGAAAGCTGTTCTAGTGGAATGTGTCCCTGGTCGTGGCAGGTGGGTAGGAACCGGATGTATTTTAAGGTCCCTTCCAACCCAAACTGTTTGATGATTCTGTGATCTTGTACTCAGTCTGTACAGGGTGCTTAATGCTGCCTTACAATGATAAAGTAAGAAAAAAAGAGAAAAGCTCTGTTTTTGTTTAGGCTTGCTTTCTTATTTTTTAAGTATTGTATACCTATTAAAAGCTAAAAAATAGCTTAGAAGCTGCAGCGTTCCTGTTCTTCAGCCTTGCTTACCAGAAACCCCCCATGACTGTACTCCTCTAAGTCTCATGGGAACATTGTTCTTTAGTACTTTATATAGAGTTTGCTGTTTAAATGAAACCAAAAAGGGCAGTTCAAAAACACAGCTTGGGAATCTTCAAGGTTGCATCCTTTTTCCTGTGTTAATTTCTGCTTAGGCCTAGTGGAGTGTAACACAAGGGAACATAAGGTGGAATCTAAAAATAAAATTGAGTTTTGCATAATGAGGCAAGAATTTTCTCTAGTACTGAACTATTTTGCTTAAAAATTTTATCACCTTCAAGATGGTGACTGATCTATGAAATTCTGTCTGCATTGTTTCATATTATGAGGCTGCAGGTGGTGACTTGGAATGGATAACTGAAGCAGAGAGGAAGAGATGGGAAGACTAAACTTTCTTATATCTCCTCAGGGTCTTGTTGCACCAAGTTGTTGGGGTAGATAACTCTGTTTCCTTTCAGACAGGGGAAAGAGCTCCAACATTTATAGTCTTTGCTTGGTCATGCAGAAGTCCCTCCTGATATTTCTTCTGTACTCAGGTTTTCTGTTGTTGGAGAAGACACCCACTCCTCATATCACAGACACAGATGATGATTTCTTTCTGGCTCCCTATGGAGTGGGTTTTTCCTGAGACAAGAACAACACTTGGAGTCAGCTGTTGGGGAGAGAGTCTGTTGACAACTTGGTATTCTGGCAGTATACCTCTGATAGACAGAATGAAAGTAGTTTTCCAGTATAATATTAAAGAAGTCAATCCTGTTCTGATTCTAGAAATACTGGATCTTGAACTTTTGGAGGATGTTAGTAAATGGAGGCCAGTAATGATTACAGGAGTTGTGCTTTCTCTAGTATGCTGACAAATTGTATAAAGTTTACTTGGTAAATGCAGAGTAAAATAATTTTTTAGAACTGAGTTTCTTGAAAGATCTGGCTGTCCTACACCTAGAATTGGATTAAGAAGAACTACAAGCTACAAGGAGTTAGTATATGCCCACTACTAAGACATTTATTAATGCATGTTGAGGTGCGAAGGGAAGAAGTTGTGGACCTCACTACATACTCATACAGGACCAGGGGTTTACAATTAAAGGGATTATTTGTATCTAATTCAGAATGAAAGATGCCAGTCTAAAGTCTGCCATGCTGTTCTGGTAACTAACTAGTTGGTCTTGAAGCAGGAATTTGAAGATGTGACATGAAAATTTGTTTACTTTGCTTTGAAGATAACCTGGGTAGGGTGCTTACCACTGGTAATAGATACTTTATGATGAGTTTATTTACAACCATTTAGAAAAATCTTTGAAGAAGGTGAACAGTCAGAACCCTTGATATGCCTTTTTATGTCTTTGCAAGACTAAATGCCCAATAGCTCATGCTGTTGAAAAGATAAATAATTCTCCTATACAGGATAGCAACTTTTTGGTGTCTGCTCAGCTGTATTTACCTATAAGTGTCTGCAGCAATTTTTATCTATTCTGTTTTCTGCATAGTTGGAAGCTTCTGTTTTAGCTAAATAATCTATGAGTGAGCATTCATTCTCCATCTTTGATCATTTTTGTCTTTTAATAACTATTTGAAGTTCAATTTTTTGAACTAAATCTCCTACATAATCCTCTCTGTATTACCTTTCTCATTCCTACTAAGTTATATTTGATTTCATTTCTTTAGTTGTATAACAAAAAGAATTGATCTTAATGTGTGTTCTTTAAAGGAGATCTTCCTTCTGTTTCTTTCCTCTTCTTATGCTTTCAGCATTCCTCTAAATCAGTAATCAAGTCAGTACTCTTTATCACTGCTCTCAAGGGACACAATGTAGGATTGTTTTCACTGTTGGAAAGCATAGCTTATAACACAAGACTCTCTGCAACTGCAAATGTGCATGCTTTTGTCAGTGAGATGTCCCGGTGAAGGCTTACATTTCAACCTCAAATTTCAACCTGTAAAGGGTTTTTGTTTGGTCAGGTTTTTTAAAATCAGTTCCTGCACCAACACATTTCTCTAAGTAATTGGAAGTGATTAGGAGTTGTAATTTTAAAACTCAAGTTCTGTGATTGTTTAGCTTGGGGAAGAAAAGTCTCAGGAGAGATTTTATAAATATATAAATGTATAAATACCTGATGGGAAGAAGTAAAAGAGATTTGTCTAGGTCTGTTTCAGCTGTGTCCAGTGAGAGGGCAAGAGGAAATGGCCAGAAACTGAAAACCAGGAAGTTCTACTTCAGAGTTTTGTTTGGTTGTTTTCTTTCTCTAATGGCAATTGAACTTTAAAATAGAATGCTCTAAGAGGGATTTGGAGTTTCCATCACTGGAAATACTTAAAACCAGATGGCTCAGCCCTGGGCACCCAGTAGCAGGTGACCCTGCCCTGAGCAGGGTGAGTGGACTAGACAAGAGGTGTCTTTCAACTTGTACCACTCTGTGATACTGTTAAAATAAATTAGTGGTCAACCTGTAGATCAGACACTATAAATGTGTATGAGGAAACCATGTGCAGAGATTTGTGTAAATAGTGGGTGTTGGCCTGGACCTTTTCTCTTTTGGTCTTTGTTTGACTGTCCATGTTTATGCATTTATTCAGCATAAATTTTACTTGATCTGCAGGTGCAAATGACTTCAGTAGAAGACCCTTACATTACATCTTCCTTTCTTGACAGAGTACTGACACCAAGAATATAGTTAAGGCTATACACTGAATTGCTGTGTCTTCAAGTTTATCTCAAAACATATTTGTGTCTGAGCTTCTTATCAATATAATTCCTTACATATGACCTTTGACAGGCCCAAGTGTCTTCCCCAATTCAGAAGCCAACATTAGGCAGTAGTGACTTGGTCCCTGTTGTCTGTATAGGAGTGTTGTTGGTTTATTCTGCTTACAAGCATAGATAGAAAATTCAAACATTTCCTGAAACTCCCAGTGGTAACTGTTAGAATAGGACACCTCTGTTTCTGGAGGTATGTAGTGATCTACCTGTGTGATCAATGATTCCCTCTAATCCAGTTACAGCTAAGAAGTTCATGTCAAATATTTCACTGTTGTTTCAACAGAGCAGATATGCCTGCTCATGCAAATACATAGACAGAACTTGCCATGAAAAGCTTCTCAAGTTGATAAGGAAAGCAAAGAAGAATGGGGAAAACAGCAATGCCTGCTTCTTGGAGAAATTATCCAGTAGCATAAAGATAAAATTGAGGTGGAGTTGAGTAAGAGTCTTTGGTAGGATGATAAGATTCAGGTTTGTAACTGTTTACACAAGATATATACACTAGTAGATGTCTTCATTTTATAACTTTAAAAGAAGTTACAAGGTATAATGTTATGGGATTTTTTAATAGCATGTTATTATCGATTTGGAATGGGCTATTATCATTATTATCATTATTATATGTTATTCTCATTTGGAACTGAATATTAAAAAAACCCCAACTTATGTACTTAATGTTTCAGTAATGTTGGCTTCCACTGGGATTTTTTTAAAGTATCTAAACAGGTTTGATTCCTGAATCCTGGTAGTAATTTTAATGGAATTGAATTTTAGATTTATAAAGTACATAGACGTTTTGCTGATTTTTCTATTTCTAAAGACACTAACCTGCCTTTTGAAAATGTTCCGCCAGATTTCATTACAATACAAACCTAAATAAAGCGTTTGTTCTGACTGGACCGTACAGAATTTCTGAAGCGTGCTGCTTTTCCCTCTTGTAAGCATATTATTATGCTGACCATGAGCTGAATTAGAACACAGCCAGCCTGGCATTCAAGAGGTACTAAACAAAATCAACATAATGACTGTGTGTTTGGACGACTGCTCTCTCTGGAGTTATACCTACTGGGCTTTTCTGAAAATGTCATATGTGCACAAAGAATTATGGTTTAAATAAATCAACTGTATTTTTGTTGCAAGCCATTGGATTGAATCTGTGAATTAATGGAAGGAACTGGGATGAAGTTTAAATGTCAAATGTGCTGTTGCCATTTTACCTTCCATGCCTAGGAAAGGGCAGAATGGACTGAAACACCTTACTGAGGACTACTTGAGCTTAGTACTGTAAGGAAACTATTGGGAAGAGAGAGTCAAGTCACCAAAAAGCAAATTTTAAGCTAAGTGAACTGAGAGTGAATTGTGCATCTTGGAACTGTAAACAGAAATGTCTTTACAGGGGAGAATAGATTATTTATATGAACTAAAAGTTACTACCTTGAAAAATACTAGCTGGAGGCATTAAACTAATACAAAGTGTGTGGCTCTATTGGTGAGGTAATAATGTATTTGTTAAATAACTAAGATAAAACATCTCTGGGCTAGACATGTCCTTACTAAACTCATGACCAAAATTCTTCTGACACACACTAGGGAACAGGTTGACTGAAAGAGGGGTTTGCTAGCAGGTATGTGTGTGTGGTTTCAGAGCCAGGCATGAGTCCAGAGCATTTGGGTGCTGTGAGCAGAGGGAAGGGTATGGGTGGGGAGCCTGTAGCAATCAGGTGAAGGGTTGTGAGAAAGAAAGAGGCTTTTTTCCCCCCCTTCACCCTTTCCACCCTCAGGCTTTCCAGCCTTCAGGAGCCTCCCTGGCTCTTGCCTGTCTTCCCTCTTGAGACTGCGCACTGTTTCTCCCAAATACCTTCTGGACAGATGCTTTTGGGTGTCTCTGAACTACACATCCTGCATTTCAGCTCAGGTATGATAATCAACGCAGCAGCCTCCCCCATCAGTGCTGATAGCTAAGCCTCACAAATCGTGCAAGGGATCTTTGCTTCTCTCTCTTGTCCTTTAAAGGTACCTGAAGTTTAGGTGTCTAGATGTGATTGCTAAAGCAAATTTCAGAAATATTCAATAGAGAACAGAGACGTATTTTACCTAATGAAAGAACTTTGACTTAAAGCATAGATGTTCTAGTAGTTTCACCCCTTTTGGAGCTAGTGGAGGGAGAAGAACAGTTCAGTCCTGAGATATCTTAATATGTCTGCCACTGCTCACTGCTCATGACATTAGTGTTGCTTTCAGTCTTCCTCTTCCAGTGATTGTAGCTTTGATTCTTTCTTTCCTATAGGTCTCAGTTTATTGGAAATGTTCTGTAATGCTTAAAATATGGGGGATAGTTACTTTATGGATCCTTCTGAGCTGGTTACCCCTTAGTCATTGCTGTTCAAAAGGAGACTGGACTGGGTAGTCAAGCTGACTTCCCCCAGGCATTCATGAAGAAATCTCAGTATCCTCTGGAACATAAGGCATTGTTGTAAGCAGAAGTGTCAATTATTTTTAAACAATCGTAATAGTATCTGATTAACATTTTTTTTGTCTATTGCTTGACTGTGTTTTTTACCTTGGCACTTTTTTCTTTTTCTTTTTCTTTTTTTTTTCTTTTTTTTTTTTCTTTTTTTGCTTGGCAGTCTTCAGCAATATTTGAAGGAGTGGGAACGTGCCATACTGAAAGCTTGAAAGCTATCATGCTTGGGAAGGTTACTGATTTTCATTAGGGAAAGTCAAGGGAATTTTTAGCTACATTCAATACTTTAAAATAAATACGCTCAGTTCCAGTCTACAGAAATAGGACATTTAATTTCAAGTCAGTTTTGAGGTAAGAAGTTTCAAAATCCTGAAATGTTGCAGTTACTGTTTCCTGTGGGGGTTAGAATAGTTGTTATGGTATATAATCTATTTGGCAGAGGGGGACAAATCACCACAGGATGAGAGAGAGTATATAAATGGTGTACAGGGCTGGAACTGAAGTGTAAAGGGATGCAGTGTTGACATCAGTGGCAGAAGATTTAAAAGAGACTGGCAGTATTTCCATGGAGCTTTTACCGCTAAATTTTAATTATTAGTTATTCATAACAGTTTTTCATGATGTTGTGTACTGTTAACTTCAAAGATTACTCCCTATTGTTTAAATCTGATGCAGATTCCTCGTTATGTGTAGCATTGACAAAATTTGAATAAATTATAAATTATTATCAATAAATTTTAAATTTGAATAAATTATAAATTATTATCAATAAATTTTACATTTATAAATTTTTATGCATTCAGATGCTTTCCTTTATGCCATGTAAATATTAGAATGGAAGAAGTGTTTGCAGCATGAGTTTCAGATGAGAACGTAATGGAATCAAAGCCGTTCACTTGAGCAAAAGAGTAATTTTTTTCTTTCAAATAAACACCCACTCATTTCACTGTCTTCTGGGGAAAAAAGAAAAAAAAAGTGGAATAGGAAAATGTTTACAGTACTGTAGATACAATCACGGAGGTAATTTGCAGTTGGAATTTAGCCTTATGTTCCTTAACTTCATTCTCACTAGTTGGGAAGCTGTTCTGAAAAGTTTCTGACGCAGTTAACAGAATACAAATTGTAGTCTCAGTTACACTGGTATATTTGTAGTTACTCTGTTGAGGCTTTTACTGGAGTAGCAGTTCTAATACTTGGCTTCATATGTTACTATATATAAATGTATAATTAAGGTGGAAAAAAACCAGAACTTAGATTCATTATACAAACTAGGGAGAGTGGCAGAATAAACAGCATATGATTAAATTTTGAGGAGAGTGCAGAATAACATAATTCCATAATTATTCCTTTTTCAGAACCAGCAACCCATATATCAGTTCCACCCACTCCCCCCTGTTTTTGGGGTTTTTTTCAACATATTACCAAGCTATGTAAGAGAAAATACTTGCTGAACAGTCTCACCAAATTTGCAAGTGGTAGCTCCAGGGAGTCTGTTTTCAAGGAAGAGCTTCAGACCTTCATGCAATGCACAACTTTATATATTTGCAAATGGGTTTGCTCTGAACCTATATTTATGCTTAGATATGTCTTCTGATTACAGTGGTACAAGGAATAAAGTATTAATAGTCATGTTATTCATGGTTGATTCCTGATTCTAAAAAACAGAAGAGTTCAATACTTTGTGCTTACAGAAGTCCCACAACAACAAAACCAAACAAAAACCAGAACCAACCAATCACACACCCCAAGAAGAGAAACCTAAAGAAAATAGTAATAAATCACATACAGCCAACATCAGTTTGAACATATTCTGTCATGAGATGCATATAAGGAAAGGTTAGAATGAGAATGGAATATAATAAAACTTTGAATTTAGCCCAGCTTTGAGTAGAAGGTTGGACTAGATTGTCTCCAGTGGTCCCCTCCAATCTACGTCCATCTGTACTTTAACAAAGGGAAGGAGAGGGAAAGTGAGGGTAAATTACTGCTCTCCTGAGTGAGACCTCTCTCATGTTACCTCTCAGAAAATGTTTGTATAATCTGGTTTCCTAGAGGGTGCATCTGAAGGCATTTCTGCTACAGAATTGTAAAGTTAAGTAAGTTATGTAGAGTTATAAGGTGCTAACAGTATTTTTAGGGGAAATATACATTGCTAATAATTGGGACATAATGTTTAGATAATTGCTCATTTGCTCACTGAAATTTTGAAAATTTGTAGCAGAAGATGAATGACATATTCAATATGTGCTTGGGTAACCAGTTGTTCCTCTCTAAAAGAAATTTTAGGCACCCCCTCAGGAAGGAAAACTAATCTGTTTTGATTTAAGCAGCCAGTCACGCAAGGGGCACACAGGCAAAAACACAGTTCAAAATGTACTTTCCGAAAAGAGCCCCATGTACTGAAATAATTTGGGATCAGCTTTTGGATGTTTCATAAGCAAAACCAAGGTTTAACTTCACCAAATAAATGCTTCACAATGAATAATGCACCCAGCTGTAGTGGTAAATGCCATTTGCTCGACTGCTTAACTATTCATCCTTCTGACCAAGGTTTATGGTGGTGTGAAATGCAGCTTAACTTTGCAAATATGGAATGTATAGTAAAATTATCCCCTTTTGTGAAATTAGAAGGAATAAGCTTCTGATGGGTGTTTATGTACTGTGCTGACAGATTATAAAAGATTAAAAGGAAATTTTAATGAAGTGAAAAGCAGCCCTTGCAGCTTCTAACTCTCATGATTAGAGGAGCAGAAGCTCGGGGATTTAGGAGGATTTAGCAAGATGAGGTAGATGGGGCAGGGAGATTATGACCTGTGATTGGAACCAGTTGCTTGTCTAACTCGTGTTTCCTTAGATAATGCATTAAGAGCTCCAGTTCTTTCAAGAACAGTGAGGGTGAGATGGGCAGAAAGAAACACAGTCTTGAAATAGTTTGAGGCTTATTTTCACTAATCAAGTAACAGAACAAAAAAAGGCAAACACAGAGTCAAAACTGTGTGTCAAACAAAAACACCACAGAAGAGTGCAGCGTTTGCATATAAATAAAGGAGATGTTGCAAGTCACAGGGCAATGCAGTTATTTTGCATAATTTTTGGAACAAAAATCACCAAAAAGGGGCCTAATACAATGCTTGGGATTATAAACTAGACTCTTCATTGTGTTTTAAGAATATTGTTGTCATAGAAAAGAAATTTGGTGTATAATACAGGCATAAATTATATAAATTATTGAAAAGGAAACATTTGGTTTAGACCATAATGACGCAGAATATGTATTACAGAATACTGAATGCATTTGAAGACTCCAAAAGGATATTGATGAACAACATTCATAATTACTAATGAATAAAAGTCATTAGTAAAAAGCTTAGGCATTAGAAAAAAAGTATTACTGCCATGTTGCAATTTTTATAAAACTGCTGAAGGATCACAAAGGATGAGTACAGAGCAGTTATTTTGCTCCTCATTGTTATATGGATTATGCCACTCGTTATCCATCTCAAGTTCTGGGCAAATGTCACTTTTGCAGATAGGCTTATTTTCTATCCTTGTAAAAGGCCTGCCACAGCAATGCCCTGAAATAGCTGGCCTTCCTCTGTCATCAGTGGAGCTTCCCATTTTGCCGCAGTCACAAGCTGTCTTGGGCTAAGAGCTCAGTGGAGAAATTTTTAACATGGTACTTACTATTTTCCATATTTTCCTGGAAACAGGATAGATGAAATCAGTTTTTATATCATGTACTCACTATAATAAAATTTCAGACCATGTACTTGCTCTTTGTTTTTTGAATGATTGCAGCTATTTTTTTAGGAACTTTCTCATTTCATAGTCTGTCTCAATACAATCTATTCTTCAAATCCTAAATAAGAAAAAACATTTATCAAAGAGTTTAGAGATCCCTTTAGGTTTTTCCATTTGAAACAGTCAGTACAAACCATCTTAAAAAGCAAAGCATTAGAATTGGAGCAGATGGATTGTTTTACTCAGGCATGTGGAATGAGTAGTATGAATTGGTTTGGACATCTATATATGCTTCTCCTGATGCTCAGAGTAGCTAGATACCTATGGCTTTAGGCATCTTTAGATACACAAGTGAGTAGGTGTATGTCACCTGTGTACTCTAAATTCTCAGCTCACTTGGTAATTTTAACATGGGAATATCTGCCTTCGAGTAGTACAGTGGTATTTAAGGACTGAAGCCCATGCAGGCCACTTTAGACCCATATCTAAATGCAGAGACTCAGAGGCTGCCCTCACAATTTCCGAGATTCAGCAGCATTCCCTGGTCTATTGTACATGTGAAGACAATCCTGGAGAGATGCAATAAAACAGAAGTGGCCTTTTCTGAGGCCAAAAGATGAACTAGACATTGCATAACTTTACTCATGGCTAAGGAGTTGTCCTAGAATGCAGAAGGCTATTGCTGAAGATCATGCTCACCTGGGTTTGCAGAAGAGTTTTAAATCCATCTTTCCTAGAATCTGGAGAGATTATTCATCACTGGAATGCTGATTTTGGGTTTTGCCCAGCTCAGAGGAGGCACTTGAGTGATATCTTTTGGCAAAATGAAGCAGTGTCAGGAAGGCTCACCTTGGATAAATATTCAAAACACCAGTTTGGAGTAAGTACATCAGATATGGAAATGAAGAGTGGCTGGCCATGGTTTAATTAGGGCACTACTCTCCAAATTGATAGATATTTGTGATGACTTCACTTCTTCTTTTAGGAAGGTGAGTACCTAATTTCAGGATTGAAGAGACTGATTAACACAGACGATGTCTGGGTAACAGAGATCTATCTCCCTGTGGCCATCATCTTTGTAAGTAACACTATCCCACAACTTTCCTAATTGTTTCACTCCTGGCTACTGTAGATGACTTCAAGTCATCTGGGTTCAGATTCCTGGTTTTGCTGAGGCTAGCTGGAAGCTGTACACCTGAACACATCTTTTGAATTGGAAGCTTAGCAATCAACTTGCAAAATCTTCACTGTTCCAGCTTTCACAAAAATGGAGAATCTTAGGTTTAGAACCTGAGACAACTTTATTGTGTTTCCTGAGACCATCTATAGTGTAAATGTCAAATAATGAATATTAAACTATTCATTAGATCTGCAGAGTATTAAAAATGCAGTTTTTAAATCTGGTTTTACAAGACTGAGAGAGTCAAGAAAATTGTGCTTAGTGCTGGAGGGAGTTTAGCTCAAGTTTTAATTTCTGTTCATTGACAGTGTAGTGAATTATTTACCTATTTACTTTTGAAATGTTCTGTGTAGGGAACTATATCTTTTTCACTCATCACAGCTGAAATCTGGCAATTCAGCAAGAGGAAGAAATAAATAAGTTTGCACAAATGGGAACTGGCTTTAGAATTATTATTTGACCAAACAACTTCTCTAGAAAATTTCCCATAAACTTTAAGCTTCAAGTTATATCTCCACAATTGTTTGAGGGAATTTTAATTCAGAAAACATTGCAGATATGAAGAAGTGTCTAGAAGCTTGTCTGATTTTATTCTGGCTATATAAGTTGGTCCAAAGATACTACATCTTTACAAATTTGCCCAGCTTACATTCTCATACCATCCTCAGGGAAGCAACATCACTACTACTGCTATTATTATTATTATTATCATTATTATTATTATTATACTAGTACTAATACTTATACTAATACTAATACTAGTACTAATACTAATGCTAATACTGCACTTTTTCAAGTAATGGGGATCACATCAGTAGCTATGATATCCTTTGCACTTTAGTCCTAGAAGAATCAATATGAATGAACTTGCAGTGATTTTCATGAAGATGGAGGGTTATTACTACTAGTATTTGAGCTAACTTGTTCAGTATTTTGTTGGTGTCTGTATGCTGTATTACGTATATTTTGCAGATATGTATAAAATGAAGTTTTTTAATTTCTGTCTACTGATACCATGTGTTATACTTGGGCATTAAAAGCTATGAATAAATCTTGATTTAGTGAATTTTCCTAATTTTGTGCTCAAGTAACTGATACTAGAATTTGGCACAGCTTCTTTTAGGTTGTGCATACTACAAGTAAGGGACAAAGTGTGCACTTAAAGGCAACAACAAAAATAATTTATGATCCTGTCTGCTCAAGTCAAAGTTGAGATTACTTTTGTCAGCTTCTTTGCTATGAAACAGCTATATGATAAAATGGTAGGAGACAACTTCTAGAAGAAGTCACAACAATTTTCTGAGCAAACTGTGCTGGAATAGATAATTGAACCTTAAGAAGATTCACCTCTTGGGCATTCATCTTGTTCCTCTTTATCTTTCTGTTTGTGAGATTAGCTTTGACTTTGTAAATTGGTAACAGTGGGATCTTGTTCAAAGTGTTGCACTGGGTTGCTTGTTTAGACATTTTAACATTTTCAATGTTATTGTCACCTTTCCACTGAACCAGATGTGTTTCCAGCCTTCACTGTTTTTGTTGAGGGCTTCTCTACAATTCCTGAAAAAATGATGAACTGTTGGTATCTTTTCTTCCTTGGTGTTTAATAATGCACATCTCAAATCTTTAAAACCACCTTTTTTACAGTCGAAGTAATAGCCTGATGTCTTTTGTCAACCCATTTTGTCACCATTTTGGTGAAATATGGATCAGCTTGGAGAGCCCAAAGGTATAATGCTGTATCAAGGAAGAATGACTGCTTGAATGGCTTTGATGTTTGTTTCACTCACTATTATGTAGGTGGTGATGTGATATTCTGAAAGAAGTTCAAATCTTGGTGCTGCTCTGTGCTGCCTTTCTTCCATACAGTTCATTGTCCTTCTGACTTGCTCTTTCTTCTGTAGTTTCCTCCTCCATATAACTTGTTCTCACAGGAGCTCAAGATACTTGTTAGAGTCGCTCATGAAGTATATCATGCTTTGAGATCAAGCTGTGACTTTGACTATGAAGAGCTTATAGGATGGTTTAAAACAGAAATAATTTTATAAGTCAGTGAAGGTGTGAGATTTGGACACGTTGATAGTCTTTGTCTGGATTTTTTTGCAGTTGTTGAAATATCTGAAGTGGAATTGACATTTTTCATTTCAGACCCTGTTCCCACAATAGTTTAACCATGAAACTGTTGGGATGGTACACTTTAAGCTATTATGTGATCAAAAGGAAAAAAAACAAATGGGGAAATCACCTCTAAGTAGGTTTTATTTAAAAATATGGGAAGATATGTACACCAATTGGCTTTGTCACAGTCATTTCTCATTTTTAATAGGAAGAATGAGGGTTTTTTCCCATGGTAATGAGCCTTTTGGATCTGATACTTATGTGCTGAGACCTTGGGGGAACTAAACCCCATCAGACCACTTTGGTTTAATCTTAGAGCTTGATGAAGTTCTATCACAACTTTAAATAAAGAAAAAATTAGATTGTGAGGCTGTAGTGCTCAACATTTAGGAGAATGTGTGTGTTGCAGGGACTCAGAGTCATCAGAGGTTTAGGTTCTTCAAATACTAAAACATTGTCCTACTTTTTACTGAGAAAGCATTGTCGCTGTCCGCTTGATCAGCCCGGATGCTCAGCGCACAGGATGGGGAGCACACGAGTCTCGGCAGGGAGACCGCTTTAGTGTCCCTGTATGTCCAGGCTGCTGCTGGGCTGGGAGCCTCTGCCGAGACCTCGGTGTAGC
>VZTX01014857.1:139-10821 GCA_013400915.1 Pardalotus punctatus
GCTCCCGGCCGGGCCCCGCCGGTACGGCCGCGGCAGCGTCGCGGGAGCGTTGGGAGGGTGCGATCAATGTCTGTAGGCCTGCGCGTGGTAGGTAACCGAGGGGGGTAACTCCCTGTTAGCACTTGCTAAAAGTAATGTTATTTTAAAGCAACTTAAATGTGTCTTGTATGTTCTACTCAATGCTCCAGCATGGAGAGTGTTATCTTTTTATTTTATTAATTGAAATAGACTTTGTTCTTTATGAGTGTGGAGTAAAGAAAGTGCAAAACAAAACAGATTGTTGAAGGAGGAAGTGAAACCCCTTTGGAAAACCGGTTTTCTTGACTTGTATGGCTTTGCAAATTGAAAATATTTTACTTACATTTTATCTTCATGAGAACTTAAAATACATAAAAGTCTGCCATCACCTGGAAATGTTTTTGTGGTGACATGCTGAGTCCCTGCTGAAAGATGGCAGTTTAGATTACCGGTAATTATATATAAATTCTACAGGCAGCTGTCTTTAAATTTCAGTTGAACGTCTCCTGAAGGCTTCTTTTTTGTAGACAAGTATTGAAAAATAAAATCTTAAATCTGAGAATATGCTGAGGGAAGGTAAGGAACTGCATCTGTATGAAAAAAATCTGATTCTTTAAAAAAATAGATATCCACAAGGTATAAGGTAACTCGAAATACTTAAATAATTATGAGAAATTGCTTTAAGCAAAGCCGTAGAAAATATTAACAATTGAACTGGCAGGTGCAATATTACATTGCTCACTGGAAAAGTATTGGTAGCTGATTCTGTTCTGAAGATGCTCATTGGTGCTTTGAGGAAAAAAACCTGAGGAGTGCTGAAGACAGCACATTTAAAGGCAGTCTTCTGCAATTATGTGGGTGGTAACTTCATGGGACTTGACAGTGGAAACCACTTGCTGCTCCATGGCCCTTCAGGAATCCCATTGCATTCAATTTGCACATTATCAAATTGAAAAATTGCACAAGCTTAACTTACTCAAGCAGCTAATGTTGGTCTTTCATAGTTGCATTAAAATTTCTGTCATTTCTAATTATAATAATGTGCAAATTTCTCTCAACTTCAATTTAAAATGTCAAGTATGCATTTAAAAAAGTTGTATTGCTATTTAAAGGACTTTTAACTTTGTAGTAAGACATCTGGATGATGCAGGAATACAAATATGAAAATCTGGGAGCTCTTAGCTGCGGTTCTGGCACGTAATTGTTATGTTGTTACAAATACACAGGGTATAGGCAGGAAAAATTCTGTGCATCAGAGGTATCAATTTCGTGATTGACATTTAAAATTCTATATTATTTCATAAAAGGAATGTTATATGTCAATAAGCTTGGAATTAAAAACTCTACAAGCTGTTGCTCTTCCACCTTTCTGTTAATAAAACAATAGGGAAATGCATAGAGAACGGTCATAAGCCTCGATCTTAGTGGGGTTCTGCTTGGGCTTCCGGTGTCATCCTGTGAGTTGATACAGCTGCTTTTGAAAACTGTCTGAAGTGAGATATTTAATGAGTAAAATAAGTGTTTATTGGGGGATAAATGACATTATTTTGTTGGTATTTGAAATACAGAATCTTTCATATGCTGGTATGAGCTGTGGGACACCTTGGAGTTAGAACTCTACTGTATAATTTCGTGAAATAACGGTTTCATTATCCAAAACTCATGCTTGAAATGCTTAGTCTATCCCAACTGCATAACTTGGTGTTTGTAGCTCCTGTGGCAGTTGATGAGTCCTCTTGGAGAGAAGAAACACAACAAAATATGCTGGCAAAGTACAGCTTTTAGAAGAGAGAAGTGAGGCGGCATGAGAGAAATACAGCAGTGGCAAAAGGTTCCAGAAAATGTTGTTTTGAGTTCTGTGTGAGTCTGTTAAAGAAAAAACTGTAGAAGAAAATAGAAAGGTCAGTACTTGACTAAGCAGAATTTCTAATTTCTTTTATCTTTTTTCTTTTTTCTTTTTTTTCTTTTTTTTTCCTTTTTTTTTTTTGTTTTTGTTTTTCTTTTTCCTTCCTGCAGCACAACACTAAATTTGTAATGAAATGGAGTCTGGATCAAGCTCCTTTCGAGTGGAATTTCCAGATTTTTCTAGCACCATTTTGCAGAAGTTAAACCAACAGCGCCAGCAAGGACAATTATGTGATGTGTCCATTGTGGTTCAGGGCCATCTCTTCAGAGCCCATAAAGCTGTTCTTGCAGCTAGTTCACCTTACTTCTGTGATCAGGTTCTCCTGAAAAACAGCAGGCGAATAGTCCTGCCTGATGTGATGAATCCCAGAGTATTTGAAAACATTCTTCTGTCTACTTATACAGGCCGGCTGGTAATGCCTGCACCAGAAATTGTTAGTTATCTGACAGCAGCAAGTTTCCTTCAGATGTGGCATGTAGTGGATAAGTGCACTGAAGTGCTTGAGGGGAACCCAACAGTTCTGTGTCAGAAGATGAATCATGGCAGTGACCATCAATCCCCAAGCAGTAGTAGCTACAATGGCCTTGTTGAAACCTTTGAACTTGGCTCTGGAGGACAGACAGAATTCCACAAAGTGCAGGAACTAAGAGACGGGGAAAATGAAGAAGAAAGCTCTAAAGATGAGCTGTCATGCCAGCTGACAGAACATGAGTACCTTCCCAGTAACTCTTCAACAGAACATGACAGACTTAGCACTGGAATGACCAGTCAGGATGGGGAAGAAGGAACGAGTGATAGTGCAGAGTACCAGTATGCCAGACCAATGTATAGCAAACCCAGCATCATGTCTCACAAGCGTTGGATCCATGTGAAACCAGAAAGGTTTGAACAAGACTGTGAAGGCGTTGATAATCCTTATGAGGTACACCAAGTTTCTGAGTCCATGAATGCCATCCAGGCAGATCACTCAATCCAGTCTTCAGGTGTTGAAGATTTTCACATAGGTGACAAAAAGATGGAAGCAGAATTTGATGAACAGGCAGATGAAAGTAATTATGATGAACAAGTTGACTTCTATGGCTCCTCAATGGAAGAATTTTCTGGTGAAAGGGCAGATGGAAATTTAAGTGCTCACAGACAGGATCTTATGATGGCAGCAGGCTATGGTGAAAGCATTGATATGGCTGCCGGGATTAAAGAAGAAACTTCTCTCACTGGATTCTCTCATGCCGATAAGCTCTATCCTTGTCAGTGTGGAAAAAGCTTTACACACAAAAGTCAGAGAGATCGGCATATGAGTATGCACCTTGGTCTTCGACCTTATGGCTGTGGTGTCTGTGGTAAGAAATTCAAAATGAAACACCATCTTGTAGGCCATATGAAAATTCATACAGGCATAAAACCATATGAGTGTAACATCTGTGGGAAAAGATTTATGTGGCGGGACAGTTTTCATCGGCATGTGACCTCTTGTACCAAGTCCTATCAGGCTTCTAAAGCTGAGCAGAGTACTGCTGAGATGAACTAAGACATTAGTGCTTACATTTATTTAGTAGAGTAAGAAAAATAAACTAAATATGCAAATAATGTCTGGTACTTGCTATTGTACATTCTCAAAAAACAAGTTTTAATGAGTAGGCTGGTATAAACAGATCAAACTTATTTTGCTTTCTGCAGTATTACTTCAGGTGTTCAGTGTGTGAAGTGCATGTGGTTAATCTGAAAGGTGCCTGCAAAATGAGATCTGACATTGATTGTAATCACAGCAGTTTTTTAGAAGCTGTCTTGTATTTCCAAGTCATCTAAATTCACAGTAAAACTCTAAAGCTCTAAATTGACAAAAATCCTGAAAATACTTAGATGAATCAGGAATTCAGATAGTACTACTTAATGGAAAAGAAAACTCTACTTCATGCAGAAGAAAACTAAGATGACCAAATTGGGTTATATGATTCACATTTTAAAGAAAAAAAAAAATTAATATTCCACTTCAAGCTGAAGACTGCCAACATACTTAACATGCATCATTCAGTAGCCTTTGTTGTATTGCTTAATGAAAGGCAGTGCTAAAGGTGGTTTGGCTTTCCTTTATCCATCTTCTGTTTTTTTAATCGATCTTCAGTAAAACAAATGTCTAATTTTGTGCTGGTTTCTATTTAGGGTCTGTAACGCTGATTTCTGTTTAGAGTCTACCACACTTTTATCACTATATAAACTTTGGTATACATTAAGTATACTTTATCCTTGTTCCTCTAGGGTCTAATGCTATACAACTCAACTTCATTAGATTTTAATTACTACATCATGAGAGCTCCTAGAATTGTGTGTAATAAGTATGTCTTATAAAAAAAAAAAGGAAACCAAGAAAATGTAAGATATAACATTTGGAATTTAGTCAAAATAATCAAATATTTAAATTGTAGATTTCTGTTCAAATTTTTGTGGCTTACTACAGTAGCAAGTACCAAACTCTGGATTCATGAACTGACTTGTTATTGGTACAAAAACTTCTTTGAGAACTTCTATCTAGTTTTAGAAACCTGCTTTAGAAAAACTATGTAGTCATTGATAGGTATTTATACTTTTAATTCTTTACTGTTTGAATAGTAAGAACTATAATACGGATTCTTGGTACTGAACTACTGTGACTGGTGATGACAAGCAGAGTTGTTTACTTCCTCAAATGAAGTTGCTTGTGGAAAAAAGTAGGAAATATGTTATTTGAATCTTTTAATGGTACTGCAGAACATGGTACCATGCTTATGTCTGAGGTTGGGATTTTTGCTGGGAAAGTGATGCTTGTTCCTTTTTAGGATAAGGATCTATGTGTGGGGCTCTCATTCACAGAGATAGATGGAGGAGTGTGTATAGTTCTGAGAGATGCTGCCAGCTCTGCAGGTAAAGGCATCAGTTGTAAAGGTGACAACAGGATTTTGGGGTTGAAAGCTTAATGCAGTCCAATGCGAAAGCAATTGCTTCTTAGTAAGCAAAAGCAAAAGTTTCTTAGTAGCTTACTGAAATATAAAAAGGGAAGAGCCTTTAGAACATACATAGAATATAGTAGAAAGAGGTGATATCCAAGTACAGTGCTGTTCACATGGGGAAAAAGTCAACCAGCATAAAAGGCCTAGGCCTGTCTGGCCCCAGTTTTTGTATTAGGCACTGCTGCATGCAGGATAATGTACTGAAACAGATGACCCTGTATGGTGAAGCAAAACCACACAAACATTATTACACTTCAGATTCTTTTTTGAACTCCCAGTTACAAATTGTCTTAAGATACAACTGAATTGTATCCTGAAAATGAATGTCTGCTACAAGCTGAGGGTTTTCTACTCAGTTAGCTATACAGCTATACTTACTGTAATTTCTTTACTGGCATTCTGCTTAAAAAACTTTTTTTTTTTTTTTAAGAGGCTCTTAATTATTTATCTTCTAATGCTTCAAATATTTTTTCATATGGAATTTTGTTAAAACAGATATTCCCAAGTACAAAGAACCCATTGCTGGCAATGGGCCTGAATGGTCAGCACCACAGAGTTCCTATTCTTAGCACTTAATTGAACTCTACAGATACCATGGTGGCCATGTTTAACCTTTGTGATCAAGGTACTGAAACAGGGATTTTGCTCACTAACACTGTAACCTGCTTAATGTATAGAAGCACTTTGTATTTAAACAAACAAACAAACAAAAAACCCACAAAAAAAACCCAAAAAAACCAACAAAACCACAACAAAAAAAATCCCAACAACAAAAAACCAAACAAACCATAGAACTTTATAAGTATGTTTTTTAAACTTAGAAGTTATATTCCCTCTATGGTTTGTTTACACACTGCTAACACTGACTTTTTTAATACTAGAAAATGCTATAATGCTTGCCTGTTTACATGAGGGTAGAGGACAGGGTTCTTGCACTCGGTGGCCCTATTTTTCCATTCTCCAAGGCCTTACCACATACATGGTGTCATTTCTGCAAGTACCATCATCACATTTGAAGGAAGGCATTAGAATCATAGAAGTTTGGGTTGGAAGAAGACTTTGAAGGTCATCTACTTCCAAGCCCCCTGCCATGGACATGGACACCTTCAACTGGCCTAGAACATGTCCAGGGTGTTCATTCTCATACTCATTTCATAAGAATGATCTTGTATATTACATTAGTTCTCAGCCCCTTTCCAATTGTCACTTTAGTTTTGCATAAAAAAGTTAAGGGTGCCTCTTCCTATTTAACCCTAAAAAAGGCTGGACAGAAACACCAGTCTGAAAACTATGATTTAAAAAAAAAATAAAAAAAAAAAAAAAAAAACAACACAAAAAACCCCCCAAAAACAAGGTGTACCCATCCTACAGAGCTGCCAGCAAAACTGTTTCTTTTACCAGCTTGGTATGACTTTTATATGGGATATTTCAAGGTTTAACATTACTATTTGCAGTTAGATTACTTTGAAATAAAGCTTTAAAATCAAATGTACTGCGAGAGACACTTTAAAGGTTTTATAACAGGTTCAGTAGATCATATTAATAAAGAACCATGTCCTTTTTTAATGACTTAGCATGAATAGTAACTTTTTAGTATTTGCCTATTGCTGTTTTACCCCATAGTATGGCATTGTCTTGAAAGTCAAAAAAATGTTGCTCCACTGATTTTGTAGCACTTGGCTTTCTGCTGTTAATTTACATGAAACCAGTTGATTGCAGGAAAATACTGATCTGATTGTCGTGAGGTCCGGTTGAGAGGATTGATGATTTAAGGGCAGCTTGAGATACATGTCTAAAATCCTTACTTTTGCATGTCACAGGTGAAACAGTTGTCTTGTGGTGTTTCTCTTGAATTCAGTTTATTGCCCCTTGTCAAACTTCTAATCACCATTTCAGGTATTGGGGGGGAAGATAACAAAAAATTACTTAAACCATCTTCCTCAGGCTCAGTTTAAGTCTAACACCTCCCTGCCTTTTTTTTCACCGAGAGTTGTATCCAGCTCCTGCCATATCCTTTAGTAAGGTGACAGGTCACACAGGAGGTTGGGCTCATATGCACACTTTCTTGTGTGATGCTTTCATTTCTTAGTGGGTGTGCTCTGGTGCTCTGGGCTGTTCCGTGTCACTCTTCATGATGACACCGGGCCACAGTCCCTTCAGGGATGTGTCTGTTCCAGCTTCGCTCTCCAGTGGAACTCGGTTATTTCAGAGGTGTACCTGCTCTGGCAGGACTTAGCTGTAGGCCAGAGTCCTCTTAGAAGTCAATCTTCTCCAGCAGCGTGTGTACTTCTGTAAGTATGTCCATACATGTTCTCAGTGACTTCTTCAGGTGTTTTCTCAAGAGCAGCTCTTCTGTTTCTCCACATGTACCCAGAACTACCTTCTCCCTGTGTCTCCCTGCAACTCTTGCTAGCAGCTGCCACTCTTTCTTAAGTATGTTTAAGCAGAAGCACAATGTGCACCTCTGATTGAGATTTTGGCTTGCAGTAGATTGTTCACATATGTTTTTTGTGCAGGCTGAAGTTCTTTTGACAAGCATAGGGCAGCTCACAACCTCTGGCCACGCGTCACCCCTGCAAGTCCTGGCCAGTGCAGTTGAACATAGCAAGCCAAGATATACAGATGCAGCTTCTGTCAAACTTCTGATCTTTGCTAATGGAGTGGTCTTGTTCAAGGTACAGAAATTATGTCTTGTTTGTGGGGAGGAGGGAAGCAATCCATATATATATATATATATATATATAATTAATGCATATGTATATGATGAATTTCATAAATCTTCCCTTATGCTTCATTACCTTTGATGATGTGGCTGTTGGCTGTAGTAAAGTGAGTGTCTTCTGAAAACCAGAAATATTGTCCTAGGACTGGTAAGAAGACTTAATGATATTACAGCTAAGTTCCTTTTTGTTCTTAAGATGTTAATTACCATGGAATCTGTGTAACTGCCGTTCTGAAAAATTCAACTGTTAACAGGGTTAAAATCTGCTTAGGTGTGTATTGGACCCTTTTGAGGGAGAAAGTTCCTATTTCACACACACACGTATTTCACATCAGTGTTGGTTTGCAGAGTTCTTTTTTGTTTTTTCATTTTTTGAACTTTTCCTTGTTTATGGGTGAGCAGGTAGACCCTAGAAGATATTGTCAGTACAGTTTTTGGTCACAGCTTTCTTCATCTGAGGTGTGTCTGAGGCTGAGGAACCATCCTTTATCATAAACAAGGCAAATGATCAAAGGCTGATGTATTCAGTGTTCCAGTGTTATTGAGCCTGAAAGAATGGAGGCACATCAGGTTTTGTAATCTCAGTACTTCTGCCTGGGTGCCAGTAAGGTGACCTGTCTCTGAATAATGAGAGCCTACAGCAGTATATTGATTGTGGTGCTGTAACAGAATTAGGACCTTTCTCAAAGCAACAAAGGAGAGTTGGTTTTTTCTTTTAAATGTTTCATTGGATAGCTTGGCTTCTTTAGCTATTGGCTATAAACTGTCAGTGCCCTAGGGAAAGATGCTGGACAAGAAAATGGTATATTTTTAATGTGATTAAATTGCAAGTTCTGATTTTTGCTTGAAGCCTGTTTCTGTCGTTTGCTGCTCCTTTTTTTTATTCATGGGATTCCATATTTCTTTCAGAAATGTAACTGTTTATGCAAGTCAAGTGAATCTTCCTTAATGAGCTACAACTTTTTATTCTAAACAAGTCATTTATAATGGTAAATTTGCATATCTTGATATTTTGTGAGATGTTATGCCTGTATTGCAGAGGTTGGATAGTTTTGTCTATAAATATTGCTGTCCTAATTGTACAGCATGGTTTTAATTTAATGTTACTGTTCAATATTTTCTTCTTATAGAAGAGTCCCATGCTCCTTTTTTTGTATAACATGTTTTAATAAATGTTATCTGTCAACTTTGTAAATGTTTTCTTAAGCTTGAATGAAAGGAATGCATGTCTAGTACTAGTATTTAATATTTCACTTTGCCAAAATAAGTGCTCAAACAAATCCAAAAGTTGTTGATATATAACTTTATTAAATATATAAAGAAAAAGTGTATCTAGTAATGTGTCTTCTTGAAATAATGAGAACATGCCATCCTAGTCTAAGAAAATACTGAACTAAAACCTGATTTATGACACAGTAAGTTTGCTGAATTTGTGGAATTGGACCCATTTCTTTGCTCCTTTACGTAATTAGCTTCCATGCTAATTCAAATTTATGAAACAGGTTTTATCTGTTTTTTGCAGAATGGTGATCTCTGAAGTTAAAATACAGAATGTACATGCTGATAGGAAAATTCCAGAACATTCACTTCATAGTAGCAGCAACCCCATGTTCCAATGGCCTCTTGGTACATTTGAAGTAGGTACAGATAACATAGATTTTTTTCTTGTCTAAGTATGAAAGAAATTTCATGCTGCAAAAAATATTAAATTACCTTCCTGTGAGGATTCCTTATCTCCCTGACTAAATTTCGGTACTCATACTGAATACTTGACTTTGTCCAGCCTCCATCTGCTCAGTCCTTGTGGAACCATCCCAGCTCCTGCTTGCTACCTAAGAAAAAAATGACCTCTCATTGAAAGCGTGTTCAGCTCATACCTGAAAAGGTCCGTATTTGTGTAACACAGTTTTCCACAAATTCAAATAGAATACGGTACAAGAAAATTAATTTTCTATTTTGGTTACATTTACTGAACATGTCAGAATAAGCCCAAAATTTTCTGCTTGTTCCAAATTAGTTGTTTAAATTTATTTTATCTGAGTGAACAAATACAGTTTTTTCATGCGTTCTTTAACCCTGTTATATTTGTGCCCTGGCCAAGATGCTTACCAGGCTGCTGCTTTATCTGAGCAGCATTCAGTGCCTAACGTATGAAGATTCTGTTCCGTGTTTTACAGGGAAATACATACCTCCAGAAGACAGAGTGTGGTGTCCAGTTAGACCAGGTGGATATCCAAGCAGGACCTACTGGTACCAGTTGCTCTGACTTTTATCAAGTGCTACATGAAGTGTCTGGTTCATAAACTGAATCGTTGCACTACCTGACCTACAAGCAGGGTAACTCAAAAAAAAAAAAAACCAACAAAAAACCAAAACTGTGCATTTGCTGAAGCGATTTCCGTGAATTACAAAGGCAGTGTAACACAGGTGAACATTTTAATTCTTTGCTCAATAAAGGTGGTAATTCACAGCTGGAGTGGGGGAATGTCCTCCTCCCTCACTGCATCTCCGAGTGCCCAACGGGCTGATTCTTAGCGCGCGTTCTCTTCTGGAGAGGCACACGAGAGTTCTCGGAAGAGCTCTGCCCGCATACGCCCCGGCTTCAGCCAATGCTCAAATCCTTGTACCTTCGCGAGCAGTCGCGCTGCGAGGGCGGCTCCGCCCTACGCCGGCGGCGGCCCGGGGGGGCGCCCAGGCTCCGCGGCCGGAGTGGGACGGATTCCCGGGCGGCCCGGGGCACCGCCCGCTGCCGAGGCGGCACCAGGAAGCGGAACGGCCGCCAGCGGAATCAGTTCCGGGTGCGAGTGGCTGCGGGAGCGGGCGGGAAGCGGCGGTGGGAGCGGGCCGGGCTGGCCGGGATCCGCCATGTGAGAGCCCCAGACAGCCCCAGGTGAGCGGCGGCGCGAAGGACGCTTGGCCCGAGGGCGGGCGCGGTGCTCGCGGATGGACGGGGCCGTGCTCGGGAGGGGGTCCCGGCGCCTGACAGGCCCCGCGGGGGCGGCGACCGCGGCCCCGCGGGCCGTGGCTCGGTTCGGCTGCCTGGAGCGGCGGG
>VZTX01014857.1:10827-30549 GCA_013400915.1 Pardalotus punctatus
TGCCTGGAGCGGCGGCAGCGGTTCTGTCCAGTCTGCTTTCGCCTGGCCGTGCCTCGCCGGGAGTTGTCGCGTAACCCGAGTCGGTGGATCTGGTGCAGCTTTGGTGTGCGGGGAGGGAGGGCGGACGCGCTTGTGTCAGGGTCTGCTATTAACCCGAGTGAGGCGGAAAATCCTCGGCACGGTGGACTGGGACGGAACGAACCTGGAACAAGGCCCCATTCGGGGAGGTCTTTGTTGCCAGGAGTTGGGGGACCCTTAAGCTGCTGCAGTTTCGTCAGAGAAGGTGGAAGCGCTAGTGGAACCTTAGTCTCCGTAATGCAAAGGTCTCTTCAAATCCCTGCGGGTGTGCACAGCATTCAGAATTGGGTTTGGTTTAGAGTAGATCAGAGTTGAGGGTTAGTTTCGAACAACCCAGAATAGCCTCAGAAACATTAATATAGGTGAGCCTGGTTTTCAAGGGAAAACAAAGTGATATAGGATTAGCTGCACTGCAGTTGTTGCATGTTACTGAATTCTCAACATCTGGATCAGAATGTGCCTGTGCTTCATTACCTGTCCAGGGACAGCTCCAAGCAGTTCCATTTCTCCCAAGCAGTGAGCACATGAAAATGTGCTCTTTGCAGCTGTTGTAAATCTACTGCAAAAGATGTTGCTGATATCTAGAGAACACAGTCACTTCATTGCTTAAAAGAAACATCAGAACCAAAAAGTTAACAATTTGATGAAGAGTGACTACTGGTTTAAAAAAAAAAAAAAAGGTGGATGGATTAAAATGCACAGTAATGATGAATTATTGTAATAGCAGAAGGTTCAAGAGCCCTCTTCCCACTTGTTAGAGGTCTGGTTGTATGTATATCCTGAGTCTCAAAATAGAAGCTGGAGTTTTTTTATAATGATAATGACATCCCAAAGTTGTCAGATATTCAGAAAATGTGGCTATTTAACATTACTTAATGGGGATATTGTGAAATCTGTGCACAAAATAAAAGTTTTCGATCCTTGCTTGTAAGATCTTTCTGGTTCAAAGTGTGTGTATCACCAACATGCTCCTTTGTTTTATTTATTGGTACAATGCTTTTCTTGATATTGGGATCAAAGACTCGTAGAATAGTTTGATTTGGAAGGCACCTTTTGATCTTGGCTTATCTCCAGTTTGCCTCCTAGTAACTTTTTTTTTGCATTCAAAAATAGATACATACCTGCAACTACTTTTGTAGTAATTTGATTTCTAGAGTCAAGATTTAGAGATTATTTCTATTGAGGTTTCTAATCGTTAGGTGAAACTTTTTCCATGCATTGATAGTTGTTTCATTTTTGCTCTTTCAATCACTTCCACACAGGCAAGCAGTTGTGAGGAAGACAGTTAAGAGAATAAGGCACAAAGGTTGCATTTGGACTTCAGTTTCATATCTGCTTTCTTTGGATATTTGCTCAAAGAAGAGGTTCCTTTTTTCTTTGTATAAAATGCTAAATATGCCATTCCAACAATTTCTCTGTTGCACCGTGCTAACCACTGAGAATGAGTTTGTAGTGTTACTGGTATTGGCATGTGTGCATGTATGCATGTGCATAAATGTTCATACATCTAAATAAGTTGGTGTTATTTCGATGCTAAAATCATCCAGTCTTTCAAGTGATTTTCTGTTCATCATGTTGTGAATCTTGATGAGATAAAAATAAATCCTTTTAAATTTTTGTTAGACAAAAGTCTGAATTAGTAAAGCTTTACTAAACTGTGTGTCAGGGCTTACTGTTTTGCTCCCCAGGCAGTTAGTGAGGTTGTGTCCTGCAGCACTGCCAGGGCACTCACCTGCCCAGCAAGAGCTTTGCTTACAGTTTCACTGCAGGTGTTCAATACTTTGGGTAGAACATGGCCTGTCTTGCTGCAGAGAAGGAAAGATTTTTACTGGAGTGTTCTGATACCTACCAATGCAAGAGTGCAAGAGCTCAGTTTTCTAGTAACTACATTTCAGCCTGTATTAAATGGCTGCTGTTTCTGAGGAAACTGGGCATTTCTTGCATTTTTATGAGGTAAAGTAATGAAGTTCTAAATTGTTGTGTAGTTTTCACCTCTCTAACAGATTCTGTGTTGTATTCTAAACCACAAATGAAGCAGACTGACTTTCAAGGCTGTTTTCCAATATATAATATACCACATGCACCTTTTGTTGTGTACTTTCCTATGTATAATTTTGGCAAACTGTCTGTATCATCTTTGATTCCAAAGGGCACTTTGGAGCAAGTGAAGAATTAATGCAAAAACCAATTCTACATATTTGCATAGTGCTGCTTGTATTATTGTTTGTTGTACTTCAAAATTATCTCAGTTATTGTGAGATTATGTGGGGTTTTTACCCTCTTTTAGTTTTGGGGTTTTATAATGGCTGCAAAATTAAACTGTTTTTTAGCAGTGGGGTAGCTTACCCTGCTTTGGGGACGGAGTTTCAGTACAGAAGCAGTGCTGTGTGGCATGTTGTTTAAGGCCATCCAAGGGCACTATATGTTGACTTTTAAAGGATAATTAATACTTTATTGTTATGAGAGATATAAACTGGTAAAATGTTCCATGATTAGTCTCTTCCCTATTTTCAAATATTATTTCAAGAGTGTCTTAAGAGACCTCCCTAGCCTGTGACATACTTGATGTCATACTTTGATACAGCTAGTGTTAATTAGTGTGGCTGCTGTAAATCTGAAGACTAATGCAAATGCAGTCTGAAAGGAGTAGGGTGATGAAGATTTTTGCCCAAATCTTCCTTGTTTACAGCTGATAAGGTTCCATTTCTAGGTTAAAATTCTCTTGAATCACGATTCATATTTGCAATGATGTCTTGAGTTCTACAGATGCTGTAGATACTACTACAAAATGCAAGGGAGGAGTGTGCTGATATATACAAATACCTGATTATTTTCTTGCCTTTCCTCTCTGTTCCAAGTAGTGATGTATGGAGGGAGTATCACAGAATCACTTAAGTTGGAAAAGACCTCCAAGAGGCCAGTCGAGGCCAATCGAGTCCAATCTTTCACTGATTGCCACCATGTCAACCCACACCAGAGCACTGAGGGCCACATCCAGTAATTTCTTTAACACCTCGAGGGATGGTGACTCTACCACCTCCCTGGGCAGCCCCTTCCAATGCTTAAAACCCCTTTCAGTGAAGAAATTCTTCCTGATTTCCAGCCTGAACCTCCCTTGGCACAGGTTGAGGCTATTTCCTCTTGTCCTGTCACTTATTGCCTGGTAGAGGCATTTATGGTGTCATGGAGTATTTTGTTTTGCTTTTGTCTTAATTTTCATTGTGACCATCCTAGCTTTTTTATGTATTTCTGTTTTCAGACGTGCTGCAACAGTAATGGTTTGTAATGTGGTTTTCTTTTCCAAGGATTCCTTGTTGCTGGGCTAATTTAAGAAAATACAAGGGATCTTTTCTCACACCTTTATGTGAGTTAAAATGAGTATAATTTGTGTCATTCACCTGGCTGTGGGAATGATGAATCATACTTCAGTGAGTGAAGGAAGTTTAACAGGTGCAGACTTAGAAGCAGAAACCAGTACTATGCTGGCAGTCACACAGCTTTGTGTTTTAGTTATGTGATGCTTCTCCTCTGCTACTGTATGATGTCAGTAAAATTAAATACCAAATGTGGTTTGTCAACATCTCTTCTTGTTTTTTAAAATTAAATAAGAGCTTTCAGGGAACATAATTTTTAAAGGAAGTTTCTTTTAAATCCCATAAGAAATGTTAAATGCCTGTGTATCTGATGTTCACAGGTTACTTCAATGAACACTTTTGTTTGAAGACATAGGGCAATGATCCTCTACTAGTAAAGCCATTTTGTGGGCTACATTTGCTGTATAAAACCCTGATGAATGAATGTAATGCAGATGCAAAGAGAGTTTATATGATTCTTTTGAGCGTGACCTGATAATCTCTTACAGAAATAGACAGGAGGCTCAACACAGAGCCCTGCTAGGACTTAGTGAAGCTGGTGTCCAGTTTTGGCCTGTGCCTTCAGCCAATTTCTTGGATACATAATACCTATGAAAACCTTAAAACACTTCTCTCTACTTTGGAGGAAAGGTTAAGAGAGGACCTATTTGTAGACAGGTGCCCAGACTGAAATTTGACTGGACTTTGCCCTAACTTTACACTAACTCACAAGCAGGGGTGAAAGCTAAAACAAGATGAAATGCATTACTTTTTAACAATGAGTATACCTAAGATTGCTGTGAGTTTACAGAATCACAGAATATTCTGAGTTGGAAGGGACCCAAAAGGGTCGAGTGCAACTCAAGTTGTCTTAGTTCTCACTACCCCCCAATGCTTGAGTTTGTATATTGCAAATAAAACTGTCATAATTCTGAGCTATTATTCTATATGACTATACTGAGTCTAAATAACACAGGTTCCCTCTGCATGTGCTGACGGACCATGGGAGGTGCTGAATGGGACTTCCGACTGAGCCTTACTTTTTTTTTTCTTCTTCACCTGTGCTAATTCTGTAAAGAATTATTATGTGTGTAAGTTTCATTGTGACTAGTTAACTGCAGAGATTTTCTTTTTTCTTTAGAGCATATAGTGGATGTGTCCAAAGTTAATTTGTGCTTTAGAGTACCTTTTTGCTTCAGTGTAATGCTAAATGCCTCACCCCAAAAGAGAAGAGGTTACGGCGATGTTTCAGCTTGAGGGAAACTGTTAAAAAAGTGGGGGGTTCTTATTAGCCTTTTCAAACTGTAGTGGTCTTCCAGGACTGTTTCAGAAATGTTTCAGCCATAAATACTATTGTCTTGAAAGTTCTGCCCTGCCAACACTGATTAATAATTGAGTATTGTTATGGTACAGTACCCTGCTGAACGTTATTTTGGTTAATGTTACTAGAATTCTATTATTCTACTAACAGGTGCTAACTTGATCCTATATACAAATAAACCAAAACTTTCTTGTTTATGGGAATATAATCTATGGATTACTTTAATTTTCTAGATAGTGACATTTGAGACTTCTGTGAATGCGTAAGATAATTTTTTTCTGGCCAATAAAACATGGCGGATGGTGTCTGCTTCTCTGATGTGTGTAATGCCTGGGTTTTCCCCCAGGTCTTGCCTTCCCAAATTGATACAAAGAAGTTGGGGTGCTCTGATACTAACCCTGGCAAAATTACTGCAGCCTCAGTGCCGTTCCTGCTACAGTGCTGCAATGGGGGGTCCATTGGTAAGCTGGTCAGTTCCAGAACCTCTAGCTGGAGATTGAAGGTTGTCGCTGAAAGCAGAAGGGTTCCCTTCTGTCCACTGCTGCTGCAGTTCAAAATTCTTGTCATTTAACCCCAGCTTTCCACAGATGTTTCCAAGATCAGAGGAAGCATGTGACTGCAAAGGAAGAAACTAAGGTGAAAAAGTAGTTACAAGTGTGTGCTGTAGCTTGTTCACTTTGGTTTTTAAGAGCAGATGGGGATAGCATCTTGTGCACTGCCTTTTAGGTGGTGTGTACTTGACCTGTTTGCTTGCTTTCAAAGCAACACTCAATGTTCCCTTGATCCCTGTTGCAGGTTTTTACTGCTTTTCTGCTACACTGACGAACAAATTTAGAGACCTTTAACTCTGTCATCCTCTCGGGGTGTGCTGTTTACTCCTAGCATCTTAAGCAAAATAAGCTTCTTTGTTTCACAAAAAAAGATGAAACAACTCTGAGAACAAGGATGTAGTTACTCACAGATATGTATATGTTTGTGGAGATAATGGGATGTTCTGACAGTCATGATGGGGAATGATCACTGTGGATTCCTAACTCCTTGATGTCCTTCTCCTGGTTCTCACACTTTCTTTGGTATATGTTTACAGTCCATTTTCAATGTGTGGTCATGTCACAGGGACTGTGAATTCATCTAGAGATGCCAAGGTGCCATGATGAATTTCCTTCTTATCAGGTGCCTATCCTTAATTCATTCCTTCTGTCTGGACCAGTGCTAGTGGTGGCAATTTTTAATTTAATATTTTCTTCAGGAATAAGTTATTCTCCATTTTGCTGAGTAAGAGCCCTTGGGAAAGTATGGGACAAGGAGGAAGGCCACTGTCTATGTGTGACAAACTTTCCATATGTCCTAGACGGGAATGCCTCATTATTTCTGCTGGGGACCAGTCATTTGGTTTGTATGCAGTCCCTAACCCAGGTAACTTGTCCGTTCCTGTCACTTCAAGTCAACAAAAGCTCTTCCTCCATTTAGCAAAGAGAAACTTAATCAGGAATGGCTGATGTTGCATCTGTGCATAGCTAACAAGCCCCACAAATGAAAGGTAGTGACCTGTGTTGGGTTCCTAAGAAGCCTGCTGCCCTGTCAGACACCAGTGAAGGTGACACGTTGGGGTGATACATCCCCTCCTCCCTAGTCATTCTTTAAGTGATCTTAAAGCACGCATCTGTAACACGAACACGTATCCAACTGCTGGAACTCGTCTTCCCCATGTGACTGGGGCAGTGGTTCTCTGCACAACAGGCAGGTATGCTCAGAAAAGCAAGGTTAATCTTGCCATGTAACTACCCCACTGCTGGGGTAGGTTGTGTGTTGTACTGTTTGATTTTGGACTTACCTCAGTTCACAACTGTGAGTCATTTTGTGGCTTTGTGTGCTGAATAAAAGACCTGTCCTGCCAAAGCCATCTCTGTATGGACTGCTGCAGTCTTATCATTTCTGGTAGCCATCTTGCCATCCTTATTTCCCACCTCATATATAAGAGCCTAAATCACAAATTTTCCCTTTTACATCTCAGCTATAAAAACTCAAATGAAGTCCCGCTTATGCATTTTAATGGGTAATGACAGTGGTAACTTAGAGAACATGTTTAGCAAGTCTGATAACTTGATTTTGAATGTTCCATGAGAGTTTTTGCCAGTTTCCTAAATCAGACATGATGTCCACTCAGGAAGCTAGCTTCCTTGTGTCTGCTGAAGAGGAGTGAAGGTTGTGAATGTTATTTTAAGTGAGGGTTAGCTGATAGAGTTCTTCTTTTTAGGCTTTTTATCCTATTTCTACCTGTTGACTTTCTTTTTAGACTACCTGAATTTTCATAATTTGATTTAAATTATTCATATGTCCCATTACAGCATGTAACATAATAGAAAAAAAAAATCCACTAGTGTATTGTGATACAATGAACATGCTTCCTGCATCTGAAGTCAATGGATGATGTTGAGATCTGTTTGTTCAATTGGAAAAGCAGGTATGGTGGTAATATTATGCCTTTAGACTTCTGCATTAATAAGAACCAAAGTAGCAATAAACGTCTGAAGGTTCTTAGGCACTTGATTAGTGCCCAGTTTTGGAAATACAAGGTAATGCTGCAGATAGACACTCTCAGGGTGAAAGTGTGTGTGTGCTTTTTACAATTGGAATCTGTGAAAAGTTCTTTAGCTTTTGTTTGGAGCTCTATACATTTCTTTATAGGCTCATTGAATGTCCTTTCCTGGTGTTTGAGTATCCATGTCTTTTAAGTTAGGTTAGAATTTAAAAGTCAAATTATTCTAGCTAGGAAATCACTGCTGTGTCAGATGACCTTCAAAGTTCACATCATGGTTTGTTAAAAAAAAAAATTAAAATCACAAAAGAAAATTTTTTTAAAAATTGGAAGTCCAGGGTGGCTCAATCACTTTTCTTTCAAATGCGTGTGCGCGTGCACACACACACACGTGCTTTTGACTTTTCCTTAGGAGATTTTTCAAACTACATGAAGTACCTTCCAGCAATCATTCTTGGACAATTTAACAATGCGGTTCCATGCAAGTAGTACTGTAAGATCTGGCCTGAACACCTACTCAGCATTCTGAAGTGTTTACTTTGCCTAATGGCTATAAAATTGATCTTCTTTTGGGAGGGTGGAAATACTGTTCTGCGCTTTTTGCCAGGGAATGAAATTGCAAAGTTTCTTTGAGGACGGACTGTCCCAGGGACACTGTGATGTATTCTGAGCAATTGCATTGTGAATGTTGCAGAGGGATAATTCAAATTACAGAAGTGCAAGAAATGTGTAGATTAAGACTCTACTTTTTGTTATATCAAGTATTTATGCTAAATGTTTTGTTGTAACGCACCTTTAACAGATCAATGTGGTGATTTAACTTAAACATTTGCAAGCATTTATTTTTGAAATGCAAAACTCCATATTCATTCTCTGTTGTAAATCTTCTAATTTTTCTTTCAGATTACTCTTTACATCTGTAGAAATGGACAGCAGCAGTTTCATTCAGTTTGATGTGCCCGAGTACAGCAACACTGTTCTGAGCCAGTTAAACGAACTCCGCTTGCAAGGGAAACTCTGTGACATAATCGTGCACATCCAGGGTCAGCCATTCCGCGCCCATAAAGCTGTCTTAGCTGCCAGTTCTCCATATTTTCGTGACCATTCAGCATTAAGCACCATGAGTGGCCTATCTATATCAGTTATTAAAAACCCCAATGTTTTCGAACAGTTACTTTCTTTTTGTTACACTGGAAGGATGTCCTTGCAGCTGAAGGATGTTGTCAGTTTTCTGACTGCAGCTAGCTTCCTACAGATGCAGTGCGTCATTGACAAGTGCACACAGATACTGGAGAGTATCCATTCAAAGATCAGTGTTGGTGATGTTGATTCTGTCACTGTTGGTGCCGAAGAAAATTCAGAGAATCGCAATGGCGTTAAAGACAGCAGCTACTTTGCCAACCCTATTGAGATATCTCCTCCCTATTGCTCTCAGGTGCGACAGTCAACAGCAGGCAGCGATCTTCGGATGGAAACTACTCCAGGCAAAACCCTTCGTAGTCGTCTGCAAGAAGAAGGGCATTCAGACCGAGGGAGCAGCGGGAGTATCTCTGAATATGAGATTCAGATTGAAGGTGATCATGAGCAAGGAGACTTGATAGTAAGGGAAAGTCAGATTGCAGAGGTGAAAGTTAAAATGGAAAAGTCTGACAGGCCAAGCTGCTCTGATAGCTCTTCTCTTGGTGATGATGGATATCACACTGAAATGGTGGATGGAGAGCAGGTGGTGGCAGTAAATGTTGGTTCCTATGGGTCTGTCTTACAACATGTTTATTCATTTACCCATGCCTCATCACAGGCTACAGGTGTGTCAGAAACCTTTGGAAGCCTGAGCAATACAAGTCCCTCAAGGTCAATGCTGAGCTGTTTCAGAGGGGGTCGTGCACGTCAAAAACGAGTACCTACGGGTCACTTGCATAGTGACGTCCAGGGCTTGGTGCAAGGGGCTGACAGTGAATCCATGGTGAGTAATCCAGGATATGAAAATAGTCCACGGGAAAGAAATGCAAGAGGTCATTGGTATCCATACAATGAGAGGCTAATTTGTATTTACTGTGGGAAATCTTTCAATCAGAAAGGGAGCCTTGATCGACACATGCGATTGCACATGGGAATAACTCCATTTGTGTGCAAGTTTTGTGGAAAGAAATATACCCGTAAGGACCAACTTGAGTATCATATTCGTGGTCACACAGATGACAAACCCTTTCGCTGTGAGATCTGTGGAAAATGTTTTCCGTTCCAGGGTACGCTAAACCAGCACTTGCGAAAAAATCACCCAGGGGTTACAGAAGTGAGGAGCAGGGTTGAGTCTCCAGACAGAACAGAAGCATTTGTGGAACAGAAAGTAGATAATGATGCTTCAGCTTCTGAAGCCATGGATTCTAGTATGGAAATTCATGCAATGTCTAACACATCTGATTAAAATATTACATGTAAGTGCAACACAGACAAGCACATGACTAATGTATTTTTTAAGTATTTTATTCTTTTAGTAATCTTCAGTACAAGTGTAACAGCCTTTTAATTTTCGTGACCTTCTGGAAATCAGTTAGAAATGGTTTCTGGAAAAGACTACATAAGTATTCTTTGTTTTTGAAGGAGGCTGAGTTGTTTGGGGTTTGTTTTTTGTATTTGAAAGATGCTCAGAATATAAAGACAGTGTACTGGGGAAAGGATAGGAAGAGTCTGCTGAAGTGTCCCTGCTGATTGATCTGGCAAGACACAAATGCCAGTGGAGAAAGATACTAGAATAAGATTGGCAGCTCTGCTGAATGCTCAAAGAAGCTGTAATTTCCTTTATTTTATTTCTTAAATCCTGTTGCTGGTAATGAGTTACACAGCAGTGGGGAGAGAGAATATTACAGCTTTGACTCCTCTCGTATCACAATGAAATCCATTCACTCTTACTAACTGGTTTTGGTAGTGAGTCTGTTTATATATATAAATTTACTTTATATATATAAAATGCTTACACTTTCCCTATCCTGGTTGAGGTGAATGTAAAAGTATGTCAAGGCTTATACCATATGCCACTCTTTCAACTGCTAGGACTCCTCTCTGCTTAGGGTTTAGAACTTCAGACTTTGGGAGGATGGTTTTGGTTTTAAACGAATGTTGTTTGCTTTTCATTTTTTTAAACTATTACTTTGTGTGCAAAAGTGAGCAAAGTGAATTACCTTGTTTTAATAGCTTTGCTTTATAACATATGTAAACCAAATGCCATAAATCTATTAAACTATGGTTAAGTTGTTGAAGGGTTTTGTTAGTTGTCTAGAATGCAGGCTGGACAACCTGTGGTGCTGACCTTTTTATATATATAGAGATAGNAGCAAACCGAAAAGTAGCATTGTGGTCTAAAATGTGTTTTTACTGGCCTCAGAATCTACCTTCATTTCGTACTGTAGAACCATACCAGGTAATTAAACTTAACTTCATCACTCTTCATGGTTGGTTAAAACATGAGAGAGATGTAGTTTAAACCACAGTATTTCCAAGCAGTATTTTAATAGGTCTCTTCACAGAGAGCTGTTTTCAGGTGCACGTTGACTTCCTACTTAAATCTCCAAGTGATATGCCAGCACTTGGAATTTGTACTTTTTTTGTATAGAAAAACAAATACTCTATGGGAATTTTGAGCAATATGTTATTTCATGTGTGAGTATTACAGAGTTGCTATGGCTTCTCTGTTTTTTCAGTGGTTTTTTTCTCCATAAGGAGCTACCAACAACTTAAAAAATACTCTAAATATTTTTGTTTCACCAAATATGTGTTTTTAATATGGTGCTAATTTCATAATTTAGGTCAGTATAAGATTTAAAATGTGAGACATAATCATAATGGTTAAGAAAAGAAATCCCCAACAATAGACAAACAAAAGCCCCCCTCTGCACAAACCAACCAAAACAAAAAAGCAAACAAAAAAAACTCCACACCACAAAAAATCAATTGCTTAAGAGACCTCAGAAGCATGGACTGGCAAACACTACTGTTTAACATTCTACCTGAATTCTACCTGATGAACAGAATTATTAAATTAATCACATACTTTAAATATAAGTTTTATATTATTGGGTCTTATGTTTGTTTAGCTGATACTGAAAATACATTTGTGAATGTGCTGTTTAACTCCCAAAAATTAGAAAATAAAAGCTCATTTCTACATTATTGGAAAGAAGAAGATAGGTTTGCTATCTTGTAAAATTTTTTGGCCCCCGTGAAGCAGGGGCATATTTGTGCAGTAGCTTTATTAAATACACTAGTTCTTAATATTGTGACAGTCTGCAATAAGAATTAATCCTTCAAACATAGATTTACAGTATAACCCCCACAGCTCCATTGGAGCAGTTTCACTTAAATTGAGTACATCATTTGCCTCTTTGTCCTAAAACTGCCTAAATAAAGAGGCAGGGGGTGGGGAGATGTTTCTCTCCTTGAAGCAACAAAACTTTTGTTTCCATTAAGGGAAGGGATGGTCGGTGTCTAGGGCAGGTAGTCTGTCCACCTACCTAAAAACATGTTGGTGTTTCTGATACACTTTTTTCCTTGAGTGTTTGTTTTAAGTAATTAAATACAAAAAGTGTGTTTTGGTAAATTAAGTTTGAGACATGCAAAATCCAAGAAATGTACAGTTATTCTTAACCCTTTATCTTGAACCTGTGCTGTGGTGCCTTTGGTGTGACTTTTTCCCTGGAAGGATGACTTGAGGATAGCAGGATATGGGTACAAATTTTATATTTCTTGAATTTCTCTGTGTCACAATCTTAACATTATTTAAATCTAGTTCTTTGTATTTGTATATGTATTAAAATGGTTTGAGTTTACCAAAGAGTGACTTATCCAAAATTGTCTCAGACAAAATCAGACAAAAAAATATCATGTTGATTGTACAGGTTCAGGTTCAAAACATTGTAACAGACTGTTAAGGGGCAGGAAATGATCCGTTTTTCTACAAACCCATGATTCAGCAGTGTGCAAGTCCCGCTTGCCCCGTGCCGGGTGCGCCGTTCCCTGCCCAGGCGGGCAGCGTTCCTGACTCCCAAGCCATAGCGCAGCTCTGCGGGCCGGCCGCGCTCCGGCCGCGCTCTGCTGGACACCACCGTCACCCCTGGCAGCAGCAATGCCATTGTGCCTTGTCACATAACGGGCTGCCAGGATCAGCATTGTCAATTCAATCAATTGTCACAGACACGGGCCGTGACCTGGGGCAGTTTATGTCACCAGCCCACGAGCAGGAGGCCGTTACTTTGGCAAATGATGGAAACACTGTAAAGGGTCTCGTGTCTGTGCCGTTCTCATCACAGAGCTGTTACACATTTCATTTACAATAAATGCAGAAGTCAATAAAATATGTGAAGAAATATTTGACAACAAAATTAATCATTAAATTATACAGGCTGGTTCATAATTGAGTCTCTTCTTAATCTACCTTTTCAATTCTAGACAAATGTGAAAACAGTGACAGTGTCCTTTTCTCTAGATGCTTAACCTATTCTGACAAACTGTGAAAATAAAGGATTTTATACCTTTGCTAATGTTTGTGGTTTTGAACTATTATTTTAGTTTTCTTTATCAGTTATAGTCCATATTATTTCTTTTAAACTTGTAAATACATTTAGAAAATAGCTTTGTAAATACTTACAGTATATTAAAAGTTCAGTTTGGTCACTAAGGCCTCAAGATTGGCTCTGCTTTCTGAGTGTGAAATCCTTCTGTAGCATAAAGGATACTGTCAGTTCACTGTCAGCAGTGTAGACTGTAGGCCTAAATTGAGAGTTTTAATGCAGTCTTCCCCAGCATAAATTCATGTTTTATGCTGAAGCCTTTGGTTTACTTTTAGACAAAACAATGAGTCCTCTTAATATGTTTAGGCTGAATTATGAGAAGAACAACAGGAATAAAATCAAGGGCTGGGAAAATACTGAATAAGCTTTACCTTTAAATATATATATTATTTGAATTTTTGTATTAGTTTACTGTGATTCTTTTATTGTCATTTTTCTAAACAGGTTTCACATGAAACCATTGAAAGGGACTCAAATATGCAACACCTAATCTATTTTCCAAGGGAATTTTACCCTTGAATGGTGCTTTTTGACTGGTCAGGGTTATTTATTAAATTTTATATTTGAAAGTATGTGGGGAATTATGTAAATTCTTTATATGAATCTCTTTATTTCATTAATTGTAAATTTCATAATACTCAGTGATTGAATTGGAAGTTTAGTAAAGTCATTCAAAATGTTCAAACTTTATAATCTGTGTGCATTTTACATATATTTTATCAAGTGCCAGAATAGTTGTATTTAATATTGTAGATTTAATACTACTTGCACATCCCCTGTGGCAGCATTAACTTAAGTTACGGGAGTTTACATTAACAACAAAACAACAACAAAAAAAAAAAAACAAACAAAAAAAAAACTAAACAAATAAGTAAGCCTGGGACATGTGTTCCTGTATTTCTTCAGGGGATGTGAAGCCACGTATCACTGAGCAGGTTTGCTTCTTACTCCTGTAGCTCACTCCTGCTATGGCAGATACAGAACTGCTGACTCTCCCATTCCCACAGGCCAGGGATTCAGCCTTTGGACTCGGACTGAGAGCCTCTGGTTGTAGATCTGGTTAGAGGTAGAGCTCTTGCACGATTTTAACAGTGTTTGTTTCTGACTGAAAAATGGTATTTTTAAATAACTTTTATTTGTATGGTTGTTTTTCAAGGTAAATAATTGAACAGTTTGAATGACTTGACTTGGTGTCATTATCTTGCAATATAAACCAGGAACCTCACACCTCTGCACTTCATCGCCACATGAAGTAAATGAAGCTAGCTAAGCTGATGCTGTAACAATTAGTAACTTGCCATTAAGGATTATTTTATAGCATGACTTTAAAATATTTATTCAAATAATATTTTACTCTTGTATTCACTTTGGTTTTAGATTTGTGACATGAATATTTCTGTGCTGCTTTATTTTGTTCTGATGAATTTGTTTCTTGCTTGTAAATTGCTTTTTTTATGGTATAAAGTCAATCGGAATTGCTGTTTGTAAATTAAAATGCTTCTAGAGCAAATCTGTGGTGTCTGTGTCTCCATTTAGATATTTATTACTAAGGGGCTTGCATTTTAGATTCTATTCCTGAAGTGTTATAAGAAGCATTTTAATACTCAAGTACCAACTAGAAATCAAAAGTCTTTAGGCACAACTACTCTTGAAGTATGTTTTGCCAGCTGTTTTGCCAGCATTAATTGTTTAGTTCTGAACAGATGATCATTTGAGTTTTGTGCTCCAGAACTTCATCCAACTTTCACAGCAAAACAAAAAACCCATCCATGTGGTGGCGGCCCATCCTTGCCACTCCGAGGCAGGTGTGTTGGTGAGGGACACCCTGCTTCATTCCCACAGCAGCATTTATGTTTTATGTTCTGCCACCTGTATCAGTAGGGCTGATGCTGCTCCCAGCAAGTGTAGGTACTCTCCTCCACACCCACAGCCTGGCATTTAACAGGAGCAGCCCTGCAGCCAGTGCAGCTGTAGGCCATGGTTATCTTGACCAGCAGTGGGTTTGGAGGGACTGGGGTATAGTGTGGGTTAGTCCCTGAGTCCCTTATGGAGGGTGTCAGAGTAGCTATTCCAGCAAAATCTCCCTTCAAATCCTCTTACAAGGTCCCAACACTTCAAGTAATGCAGAATGGAGTAAACAAGACCTGACTGTTAGGAGAGGGTTAAATGTACTCTTGCCCTTACCTGGAGAGCAGAGAGAACATGGCATGCTGCTGTATTTCATACCTCTTCTGATTTCATTTAGTTGAGTTGGGAGAATTGCTTCACCTGGTCAGGCAGCTATCAGGGTCAGAAATAAGGTGCAGCAAGGTTGTGTCTGTGGAACTTGATGAAGTTAACTTTTAGCGCCATGCTGCTCTGCTGTATTTGCTGTTTTTCCTTCATTTATAAATTTCCATTCAGAGACCAGTAACAGCAGCAGACTTGTGAGTTGGGAAGAGTGTGAGCTGACATGGTCCTCAACACGTGCCCTGTAAACATCCTGGATGTGTTTGCAGCACATAGCCCGTGCACTGGGTGCTGACACAGGTGTCACACAATGCTGGAAATTCACACCTTGTGGAAATTGCTTTCCGTGTGCAGGAGCTGCACCAAAACAGCACTCCCAGGCCCTGGTACTGGTAAGTGCTGTTTGATGGCAAGTGGTAAGCATCCTACTCAATCTGGCTGGGTGCTTTTTATTTCCTTTAGTCCAGCAAGACAAATGTGCTGTATTTTCTTTATAGTGCTCTGCAAGTACAATCTAAGTTAAAGGATTTGAGATAAATTTACCCTTTACTTCCCCTAAGGGCACCAAACTTTCTGGGAGTGATGGGGGAAGGGAACTAGGTAGTTTCTTTCCCGTCCAAGTGTATGTGTCTGGTGCTTCTAGAAATGTGGTTTTCAGTAATAACAGGATGTATATTGGCAGCATTGGAGCAACAGACATGCATGGTGTGTGCAACAGCATCTGGATAGCATGCCCTATAACACAGGTGGTACTGGAATTATAAAAGTCACTTATAATTCTTAATTAAATAAAGCATTCTTTCCTTTAAATTGCCTTTTTTTTTTTTTCTTTCCATACATTGAAAAGGTGTATTCTTTTGAAAAGCACAAAATTCTAGCACTAGCAAAATGCAAATATGCCAATATGGGTAGTGGTAAACCACTGGTCCTGGTCACCTGTGCCTGAATGTAGTGGAGTTTGGTCAAGGGCAGTAAAGTTGTACTTTCATGAAGGCTCATACTTCTATGCACTATCAAAGAGCTTTTTTTTTTTTTCAGACTCTTGTTAAAGACAGACATCTTCTGACATGACTTCCCCAGAAATCTTGTACTCTGTAAAACAAAAGACAACAGATGTTGCCAGAAGAGGAAAAGAGTTTTGATCAGAGTGGACTCTTCTGTCATTAAAACAAAGGAGAGTTGTGAAGATGACATTTTGAGGCAATTTTGTAAAGTTCATCAGTGTGACACAGTATCAGAGAAAGTACAGAGATGTTTGTTTGAAAACACAGTAAGTAGACAAAACAGTGTTCCTGGCTAGGTATAAGGGAAATGTGATTATTAAAAAAAAAAGACTTTTTGAGAATTAATGGAAATACACATAAAAGTGAAGAGCCACAGTTGCTTTTGGAAGAGAAAACGTGGGAAAACAATGAAGGGATATCACCAAAGCAACAAGATTAGAAAACTCTTTGTAGGTTTTATGAGTCAACACTTGCCAAACTAGGCACAGAAAGCTGAAATTATGATGATACAATGAAAATTTCACCCAGTGTAATACACAGTGTCTCTCACTTCAAAAGCCATTCATAACACATCAGAAGACTTCACAGTATCTGACCAGTCTTTCTGAATAGTGGTTTCCCTCCTTGCATAGAGAGGAAAGTATTCTGGTATGAAGACAAAGTTCCACTGTGCTCAGGTGGGAGATGACATAGGTCACTTGCCTGTGTAAACTGATGGATAGTTTCAAAGGGCCCCTTTTCTGCCAGTTTTGTCCCCATGAAAATGTGGAAAGAAGGGAAATTGTGGTGTGTGTGTAAGATTATTTTAAGATTTTAAAAATGCCTCTAACTATTAGAGTAATTCTGATATCATTTGCACTTAAAATTTACTCCGTTTTACTTGAACTCAGCTTTTTTTCTAGCATTGGATTTCAACTTTATCTAGTTTTACCTCAGGATACACCACTGACATAGGGTAGGTCATATTTGTTTAAAGTTGCAATCCATGGCAATAATTAGTGTTCATAGTACAGTATGTGTGGTTAAACTTCAACTTGCTTGTTTAGAGTTTTTCCCTAATAAGATGGAAAGTACTTCAGGTTATTTCAGTGAAGATATTCAACAAAAGTACTTCATTCCCTAAGCTAAAGTAACTCCCATAAGACCCCCACCTGGAGCACTGCATCCAGCCACAGAGATGATCGGGTGGCTGGAGCATTCTGCCATGGAGACAGGCAGAGAAAGCTGGGGGTCAGTTCACCTGGAGAAGACCCTGGGGAGACCTCAGAGCCCCTTGTAATGCTTCAGGGGGCTCCAAGAGAGCTGGAGAGGGACTTGGGACAAGGGCCGGGAGTGACAGGACACAGGGAATGGCTTCCCACTGCCAGAGGGCTGGGTTAGATGGGATATTGGGAAGGAATTGTTCCCTGGGAGGGTGGAGAGGCCCTGGCACAGGGTGCCCAGAGCAGCTGTGGCTGCCCCATCCCTGGAAGTGTCCAAGGCCAGGTTGGATAGGACTTGGAGCAACCTGGTCCAGTGGAAGGTGTCTGTGCCCATGGCAGGGAGGTGGAACGAGATGAATTTGTAAGTCCCTTCCAACACAAATAATTCTGATTCTATGAACATTCTGAAATACATGAACTTTTCTCATCTTAGCTGGCACATCTGAATAGAGCATCAAGGGGAAAACAGACTCAGAGACTGGATACTTGTTTAAAAAGTGCTATGAAATACCACTTTCAGCAAAGCAGGAAATAGAAGACAAAGATTTGTGGAGAAGTTTTGTTAAGAAGGCTAAGGAAAAAAATTGGTTCTGTTCACCTGTCCTTTGTGTACATGCAGACACACATGCCATTGCTTAACTTTTCATAATGCAAACTTCTTGAAAACAGGTTGAGGGGAAGCTAGAATAGCCAATGAACATGACATATGAATTTATACTCTTCCAGCAATAATCATGCAGAGAAAATGAAGCCCCATCCCATGGATGCTACCTTTCATGAACTATAGTTCATGAAATACACAGTACAATTGTATTGTGCATGGGTTTAGGAAAAATTTTAATTGAATATTAAGTCAAAAGTCAGTTGAACTACAGACAGAAACATTTCATTAAAATTTTGAGAAATTATATGGCTAATGACATTGTCTAAAGTAACATTACTTGTCTAGGCATTCTTTTCCGCCAGAGGGTGCTGGCTGATTTTTAAAGATATGTTATGTAGGGGTCATTTAAGGTGCTATACATAGCAGAAGCCTAAAACAGGAACAAAAACCAGAGGTTTCCAGTCTTCATTATGACACCTTCAAGAGGAGCAGGTGCTAGGTGATTCTATTGTTAGCAGAGCAGGGTTTATAGCCAAGATTTCAGAGGCTGTCCTGCCGTGCTGCATGAGACCTACCTGGGAAGCAAATGCCATCATTTTACAGTACTTTAAGTGTCAGTTTGGAAACTCTTACAGAATCTCATAATCATTCGGATAAGAAGTTAACTAGTTTTCAGATAGTTTTTCTGAATTCTTGTAGACATACCAGTAACTAATGACTATTTTTGAAAGACTGTAGCCCATGAACTGTAGTTTTAATGTCCTGACACAGTGATACAGGACAGGGCAGAAAACATTTTGCCAGAGAATCCTGTACTCTTGCTCTAGAGGGAACTGATGCTTTAAGTTTTAGAGGAAAGTGTGTTGCTCGGCATTACACCAATAGGGTAAACTCAAATAAGAAGTCTATTAAATGATTGGAGAGTCATATGAAATTAATTTTCTTTAGCCTCTCTGAGGGGGACAGAAATGTAGAGAAAATACCTTCTCACATAGTGCCTTTGGCTTTGATGTAATTATTGGTGTTGTGAGCATCAGGACTCAAGCAAATTTCAAATCTAAGTTTAAAGTTATTTTTATAGTTCATTCTCAAATTGAATTTTTCTGCTTTGGAATGCACACACATACACATTTAACTGGGATGTCTGAGGATGTTTAAACTGCTCTGAGTTTGACAGTCACTGAAAACCTTTAGTAAGCAGGAGACTGGAAAGACACCTCAATGTATTCTGGGCATCACGCAGTACCTCAAATCCTCCTCTGCGTACCCTCACTAGGCTTTTGTTCTCTAACATGCAAAACTGCAGGCCAGTCTGATGGGCTGGGCGCATGTAGCTACCAGTCCACGAAGCCAGCTTTTCCTGTAATGATGCCTTCAGACACTGTGCCTGAACGTTGCTTTTAGAGAACGTTGCTTTTCTCTCTAAATCAGAGAAAGGTGCACCCTCCTTTTGCCTCGTAGCTTCAAGTACCACTCTCAATCACCAAGAAAGCCACGAAGCCCTGTTTGATTGCCTTGGAAGAACACACCCGGCCACTGCCCTGCAGCATCATCACCCGGACCTGAACCCGGTTTCAGTTCGCAGGTTCCGAGTGGTTTCTCGACGCACGGGGAAGGGGGAGGCCCAGCCCATGCTGCGGCGAGGGGACGCGAACGAACGGCACTTCACCGACTCTTCCCCGGCTGCGGCCAAACGCGGAGCTCAGGGCCTGGCCGCGGACGGCAGTGAGCGCGGGCGCGGTGCTCCGCGGGACGCTCGGGCTGTTCGGACGCCCTGCTCGGACCCTCCGGGCTCGCCGGACTGCGGAGCTCCCGCGCCCCCCCCGCC
>VZTX01014857.1:31044-92429 GCA_013400915.1 Pardalotus punctatus
CACGTGCATTTGGTGCTGCGCGGTGGGAGTCCGGGCGGACAGCGAGAGCAGCCTTGGTACGGATATGGAGTGTGGGGGGAACAGATGGAAACCACCTGGGGTTGGCCACGTCCTCCTGTGGCTTTTAGGAAAGAATTTGAAAACTATTTGCTTTCAAATATCATGTGGATGATAACGTGCGGGTCTTATTAAGAGCCTTGACTGCGATCTGTTTTCAGATCACTTTAGATAGTTTTTGGTCTGTCTTCTGCAGGCTTATGTCAGTCTGGTGCTTTTGGATGTGGAGGACTGGATGTTGAAATTCTTGGTTATAGAAGTCCATCTTGCCTTTTGTCTGTGGTTTGTTGTTCTGAACCCAACAAAATGGAGCATACATACTCTTGTCTTACTAATTATTGAAAAAATTGAAATGTGTGCTGGTGTCTCTGAGATACAGAAGAATATTCCTTGCCTCAGAAACCTTATCTGTGAATGTTGCAGTCTGTGCCTTTTATGTCCATCAGATGTTTTTATAGTCGTAATTTTTCCCCTGTTGACCATTCATGCCATGCCTAGTAGATACTCTTCACGTCTGAGAAGGACAGGAAGATGCTGTAAAGGGCAGAACTACATGCAGTTGTTTGTTACTTTTCTGTATGTTGCCCGTCCTGCATGGTGTAGCACCAGTTTGAAGAAAAATAGTACAAAATGCTTTTTAAACCAAGTTATTTTACTAATTTTTCTGTTTGTTTGCCTTATTTTAGTAAACGGATGACATGTATAAGTTGAGGTGTGCAGTAATTACAGGGTTTGCCCTTTACTAAAACGCCACATGATGCAGGGCAGACAATAGGCATCATGTCTGTAATTTGGTTGAAATATATAAGTAGATGTTAACCCATTTTTAACTTGTCATTTTGATTCTTCTATGAACTAGAATGGTTTGCTCATGCAGGGAGTGCCTACTAGTTGAATTTTGGGTGTGTGAATAGAATACTGCTTTTCCAGCAAAAGATAGCTTGCTTTGATGCCAGTAGGAATTGCATATATTTAAAGTCTAGAAGATAGACTTCTTTAAGGTGGAGGTTTCCTAATGATAGAAGGAAAATAGAGACTAGCAGAGGCACAGTTTTAGCACCTATTGATCTGCAGTGATTTTTAGCTTTATCAAAGCAACATAGGTTTTAATGGGGTTTTCATGTCAGTCTATGTAAAAGAAGCTATCTTTGAGATTATTTTCTTCTCATTTGATTCAAACTTTTACTAAGCATTAGGTTTTATAAAAGTTGGTATAAGGCAAAAGAAGAGAAAAGGGAAGGGCTATACCCAATATTAATATTACCAAAATGAGTTACCGAAGCAGTATTTTTCTCAGCTTTGTTGCTGATTATGTTTGGTGGAAGAGCTATGGCTCTATTTGCTGATACACTGAGATAGAAGAATTACTGTATTTGGGTTTATGTCCATTCTGCTTTGTTTAGTTAAGCCTTGAAGAAAATGGTGTGAGGATGAGTAGCATTTACCATTCATAAAGCACCTTGAAAGAAGTGAGTGAAACCAGTAAACAACTTGTATTGGCTTGGACCTTGTGTTGATCGACAGAGTGGGGGAGAGTTACAAGCACATACTTGGAGTATATTTAGCTATGAAATTTATAATACGTTGCTCTTTCCTCTGTGATGTATATGTAGTTCTTTTCAGTTTGGAAATTTTTTATATGCCAATGAAACTAGAATGGGGAACTAACAATGAAAGTTGTGAGGGAGAGGTAAGAATAAAAATACCACAGTGTGTGTTTCAGGTGAGGAGAGCCCAGTTTGAGAAGAACTGAATTGTAAAATAAACGTCGCTGTAATCCTGTCTCCTGGTATTTACAGGAATGTTACGCTTTTAAACAAGAGATAAAACTGCTGAAAAGCCAGAGCTAGACCCAACAACAGACTAATGGATGCGTGCAGCAACATGGGTTGAGTGCACAGCTGCCTTATTCCACTGTAAGTATGCAACTGTATTTAAAGTTACAGGTACTTTCATATTTCCACTTACTTAGAGAACTGTGTCAGTTCTCTTCTGTTGAGAGAATTTGAGTAATAATAGTGTTTTACTCTAACACTGCAGATATATGTTTCTTTTCCTGTAACTGTTTCATGAAGATTCCCTTGAAGTATAACTTCCCTAAACATATATCTTGGCCTTCTAAGTTATTCAAGTTTGCAGACTTGCTTGAAGGGTAATGACATTTGAAGGAGGACTTCTGCTGGAGAGAGCACGCACTGCAGCTCCATCTTGATGTGGATCGAGATGGTATTGGGTTATTTGCGTGGGGGGTTTTATTATTTATTATTTGTTCTTTGTTGAGAACATGTCTCGCTTTTGTAATTACTGTTGTCAGCCAGAAATATTTTTCACTTTGTTCCCTTTGACATCATGCAGCAGTGCTTTCCCTCTTTGTATATGTGTTCCATTGATGTGGAATAATTTCCAGTTAACATATGATAACTATGTTCTCATGGTTATAAAGGTTGATTCTTTTTTACCAGGTGCCAGCAGGCAGTCTCCATGAGCTGCTTTTGTAGAATGACTCCTGCTGTATATCAGCTGTACGTAGTCTGGATCATGATAATGTTAATGTGTCACAGCAAAACTCTCCACCTGCATTGTGTGAGAGTTGTGGACACTACATATGGAAATAGCAGTGCAGTTCTTCCACTGTCCTGGGAAAGAGAGGCAGATGAGTCAAAGTGTCAGTGGGAGGCTAGATTGGAAAATTTGGTATGATAGTATGCTTGAATTGATGAGTGTGTTATATAGTTGAGCTGTTTTTGTGCAATCATCTGTTGGAATGAGGATTGCCTCCAGACCAGTTAATTCTAAACCAGTCTTCTGAGATGCAGTCTTCTGAGATGTACCCCCCTGTGCTAGGTTTACTGTCAGTGTCTAGAGGAAGCCTGAGACAGCCAAAACCAGTTTTCTGATGCTCTTGAGAACCTTAATAATCTGTTCTGGGAGCTGTATGCATAAAGCATTCTGGATAGCAACGCTTCTTCTGTTCGCTTAAATGAATAGTTAGCAAAGCTTTTGTTTCAGTTTCCCAATTTACTACTCCCAGTTATTCTTTAGAAATGAGGCTGCGGTATTTATTTAGGACTCAGGAGTGTGTGTATTATACTGTAATCTGCTTCTGTTTTCTTTTTTTTTGCGATCTGTAGGTCTGTTCATTTCTTGCTGTATGCTGTTGGCCCATTTTATGGTAGCACTGCATTACTTCTCATTTTGCTTGTTGTGCTGTGCCTCAGACAGACTCTTGTTCTTTGGTCAGGGATAAAGGCTCCTAGGACTATCATAAACTGACCTGTGCCACCACAGTGCTCAACATTAGTTCAACAAAAAAGCAAGGACAGGAGGAAAAGGGAATCTTTTTCATCCATCTGTCTTCTACTAAGGCACTCTTCACTTTTTGATTTTTTTCTCCATCTTCTTACTGGTTATTTGTTGGCTGTCTGGACTGCACAAGGGCAAAAATGACTAGAAGGTTGTACAATGTGATCCATTCTCTTTACTCCATACTGATGAGGCCATATCTGGAGTGCTCTGTCCGGGTCTGGGCTCCCTATTTCAAGTTATGGTCTTGCTGAAGTTGGTCCAGGAAGGAGCCATGAAGATGATTAAGGTACTGGAGCACCTTTCATGTGAGAAGAGACTGAGAGGGGCTGCTTAGCCTGGAAAAAAGAAGGCTCAGGGGAGATGCACTAATGTAGATGAAGACCCAATGAGAGGATTTTAAGGGGCTGAAGCCAAGATCTTCCATGATATCCAGTGAATGGAAGAGGCAATGGGCACAAATTAAAATAGAATAAGATAGAATACATGGAAAACACATGGAATTTCACCTAAACTCAAGAAAACACTTATTTTCTGTGATAAGGATTGAGCTCTGGGACAGGTTGAGCAGAGAAGTTGCATCATCCATGGAGATAATCAGTCTTTTCTGAGTTACGATTCCGTATTAAAACGAAAGATGGAAGACACTTTGAAAACAGTCCTGTAATGAGCTTGGAGTTGCTGACACCTAGGGGAGCACTGAAAATGTTGAAGTGTTCTAAAACTTGATTAAATCAGATTTGGAGAGGAGAGTCCACAGGTTTTTATGGCTGACCTGAAAGGAGAGACTCCAAGTAGCAGCAAAGGATAATGGATTTCTTGTTTTTTGGTATAGCTTATGGTTGTTATTCTTCATTTAAGAATATAACTTTTTTCTTCCCGTTTTATGACAGAACATGTGGGATAATGCAAATTCTAACATTCGAATACAAACCCAAGTTCTTTCTAATGGAACCCTCAGAAGCCACAAAGGCTGTTACGCTTTTTTGGCAAGTATTGTAAATACTAGTCCATACAGTCCTTACTAGTTCATCTGTGGAACACGTCATTTATATAGGAATTCAGAATATGTTAGTGATGTTATGTGTGACAGACAGGCTGTCTTCTAATCTTGAGACTGGTACTACATATGAAACTTCAGCTAGTTTTGCTGAGAAATTCCAATCTGAATGCAGTGTCTGATTTGGAAATTACTGCTTTAGTGGAGAAGCATTTTTGTCTGTTTCACAATGGAAATGGAAAGCTGGGTTTGTAGAAACAGAGAAGAGATTCCAGTTGTCTGACTTGGGAACGGGAATCTGCAGCATTGTGGTGTGGAAGTGTCACATCAGTGATACTAAAGGCGAGCTTTAGTCTAATAGACTAAAGTCTGTTTAGTCTTTTTAGAGGTTGACTGCAGTGTCTGAACTTTGTAGTGATGATTTATTTTTGTCAGTGCTGGTGGAACTTGCCAAATATTGTTAGTTTCTGTTGCTGAAGCAGTTTTTGGCATTAAAGCTTTTGTTGAAATATGTCCTGTATTAATTAATAGATCATGAAAACAAGAAAGGACTCAGGTGGTAATCACTGGTGTGTCTTTTATACTGTATGTCATAAAACTTCCTTGAATTTTCATTCAGTTATCTTGTGGGGGGTTGTTTTGTGGTTTTATTTAAGTAAATAACTTCAACCTTGATGTAAAGATTTGCAGAGATGGATAAAATTCCACAGTCTGTGCAAAGTTCTTCAAACGGTTTATAATTATTAGAAACCTATACTGTATTTCTTGTCTTAGTTTAGGTAGCCAGATGGATATTTTGTTACTATCTTTACTTAGTAGAATGTCACTTTATTGTATTTCTTTGGCTTATACAAATAGTGTTGATCATACTTTGTTTCCTGATGTAGTGAGTAATGGTGGAGATGGCAGAATGGAGAGAAGAAAACACTTGAGTTAATTTGTAAATATAATAAATGATCATTAGAGTGAACTCAGTTATCAATGGCTATAGTAAAGATATGGCGCATAATCAGGAGAAGAATAGCCTTGGGCATTTCAGCCAGCATTGTCAGCCTCCTGCTCTTTCATGGTTTTAGCAGCTGAGGAGCCTGTGAGATTTGAAATAATTTTTGACTGCCCTTTTGTAACAAAATTTTGCATACAGCTCTTAAACTAGAAAACTGAGACATTGCATTCATTATAATTTTGAAAAATAAGACAACCTTATTTTTATTCAACTTGTGGAATGTTAGCTTACCTTTATGGAGTAGAGATTGCCACAGATATCTTTGTATCCAGGTTGCCGTATGTCAGTTACGTTGAAAAGCTGAAATTTTAATTATTGTAGGGCAGCCTAGTGACGACAGAGGGATCAATGGTAGTCTAGTGTAACACATGACTAGTGGAGTAAAGCATATCATAAATGCATGACCTGCACATGAGGTGCTGTTTTTAATGTACTGTTAGATGTAATTCAAATCAGTCATGTATTCATAAAACCCAAGAGATTAGGTCTTGCATTCTGAAGTTGTTTCTTAAACTCATCACAGCAGCTGCTTCTCTGCCCACAGTCAAACTCATTTGAGTACATGCTCTGGAGGAGTGGAAGCAGGAGAGTTGAAAGAATTTTAGTAATGGAAATCAACTCTGAATGTGCTTTTTCCTGAATTAGACTTGATCCATTGGCATCTATTGGGAGATGATGCAAGAATCAGTTTTTTTCAGCCTGTTTACTTGGGAGCAATGCATGTTACTGAAGAATAGTTATTTACTTGTGTTATTTCAGTTAATTCCATCTGAATTAATCCACAGTCCCATTTTATTTCCGTTTCATTTTCATTATTCATCATTAACTATAGTAAGAAGTATATCAGAAAAGGACGTGCATGAAACTGCTAAATTGTTCGCATTGTATTTTATCTATAGGTGGTACTGTTGCCTAAAGCATAATGAAATATATTAGGAACTTCCTGGTGAAATGGATATGGAAAATGCACAAATGTTTGCTCTGGAGGTTCTTTAAAAAGCCATCATATTTATGTGACTAATCTTCTGTAGCCTAATTGCTTTGTTCTTAATAAACTGTTAGTAGGCAATTATTTAAATCCAGGCTTCTGAATACTCTAGAATTTTTCATGCTGTACAAAATGTCCACCAAGGTCTAATGTTTAATTACTTCAAAAGGACTTTTTGAAATTGAAATTTATATAAAGCATTATGACTATTAACACAGCTCAACTGTCTGGTCTTATACCTGCATTTGTGCATGAAATGTATGCCATGAAAGGGCTCAGTGGCATACAGATAGCTATTTTCTGAAGGAATGGGATTCACATGGGTAATTTCTACAATTATTCTAGGAGATACAATCCTTTTCCCCTCCAGTTGCAGAAATCATATGTGAGGGGATGAGAAATGGGGTTTGAGAGCTGACACTTACTGGATGGGGCACAAGTGAAGATACATGGTGTTAGTACTTTTGGGATGGGTTGCTCTCAAGAATAAAATGGTCTTGCATCAGTGTTGCTCAGTGCTTTTGAGGTTTGTGTTTCTCTAGGTTAGCAAGTGTCCACATAGCACTAAGCAGCTACTGCTTTGAAAGATGTAAAGAAATTCTCTACAAAAAGGATGGTTTGCTCTGTCACTGCAATGGCAAACAGCTTCTAAATTGTGCAAGCTCAAAAGGATTTTGAAATCCTTTTGAATTTACTTTTTTTTTCTGATTTTAATATTAAAATTATGATACTAAACAAAAGAAATGTAATGGGGGGGGAATAGGTATGTAAACATCTAGATATGGAGAACAAGCTGCATGGTTTTAGGTACTCTGGTGCTATTTGCCTTTTTGTCTTTATTACCAATAGAACAAAAAGATGGGACTTCTCCCCACCCCCCACCCTGCCCTTAAGAGAGCTGAAGCGGGAGGTGATGTAGATGGTGCTTCAGGTTTCACATCAGTGACTGGTTTGCAAACACAGGGACAGAAATAAAACCCTGTTATTGCTTCATTCTGTTTTCATAATAGAACCCTTTTCTTCTTCCAGTAGTTAGCTGTACTAACATACTTTCATTTCTACTCTATGCCCACAGCATCTGAATATGACTTTGTTAATGGTTCATCAAGGAAAGAAAGGTTCTAGTGGTAACCAGCTGGAAGAATAGTTTAGGAGTGAAGGAAAAGAAAATGAGTGCAGTGATGAAAAACAGTTGAAAGCTGAATATGAGCTCTGTATGGTCTGTTGTAAATGTGTCCTTAGGCTGGGCATTGCCAATGGAGTGTAGTAGTATATTGTTGGTCTTGCTGAAGGTAAAGAGCAAGATTTTCTAGGTATTCTTTATTCCCTTACCTTGATTAATAACCGCTAACCATTTTAATGTCTGATACCAAATTCTGGAAGGCATATCCTCTGAGGAGCAGCTGAGGGCTTTGTGATTATCTAGTTTGGAGAAAAGGAGGCTGAGCGGCAACCTCATTGCTCTCTGCAGCTTCCTGAGAGGGGATGTAGAGAGGGAGGTGCTCATCTGTTCTGCCTGGGATCCAGGGGCGGGACATATGGGGTGGTTCAAAGCTGCACCAGGGGAGGTTTAGACTGAACATCAGTAAGCATATCTTTAGTTGAGAGGGTGGTCAAATACTGGAGCAGGCTTCCTAGAGAGGTGGTTGGTGCCCCATGCCTGTCAGTGGTGAGCAGCCTTTGAACAATGCCCTTAATAACATGCTTTAACTTTTGGTCATCCCTGAAGTGGTCAAGCAGTGAGACTAGATGATCTATGCCCCTTCCAACTGGAACTAATCGGTTCTAAATTTATTTTAGAAAAAACCCAAACTGTACTGGTTACTTCCGTTGCTTCTAACCAAGTGTATCAGTGCCCAGATAGGGCCCTAGAGCACATCATTGTTTTCACTGAACCAATTGTCCACCTAATTTAGGCTTAAGAAAGAATGGTTATCCTTTGGTAGAATACTGAAGAATGTTTTCTTAAAAGCATGTTGCAGCTCTCAGTTTATGATTCAGTAGTATTAGGAAAACCATAATCAACTAATGAAAATAGTAAGTAAATGGTTTTTGAAATCAACTAAGCCAATTAACTTGTGGAATCTGGAATGGCTGAATTAGGGCTGATAAGAGGCATGTCTAGCTCATTCTTCCCTCCAGTGAAAAAATCAGTAAGAGCAGTGGTCATCAGTGGTTTCTGACATGGTTATTTTTGTATTTGCTGAAAGCAATGTGAACAGTCAGTAACTTCCTCAGTTTGCTCTGCTAGCATTCAGAAATTAGAGCACAGGGACTTTTCTTGGCCAGAAGTGGTTATCTGTGCTTTAGAGTCTCAGTGACTTTATTGTGAGTTGCGTGACTAGTAGTGAGGCTGAGCTTATGGGCACTTTGACTGCATTACATGCATATTAGTAACAGCAATATAAAATTTGCATTTTGCTTTCAGAGAATGTTGCTTATGTGGTATAGATAAAAAAATTTGACAAATGGTGGCTATAAGGTTTACTTCTGTGCTTGGTTTTGATGGTGGTATTTTTTTTTTTCCCCAGTTGTTTTGCACTGTCTTCAATTTTGCTTCAGAGAGCACTGCATATCTAAATGGGTTTGTCAAGTTGGCAAAGAAGACTAGACAACCTCTGGTGGTACGTATGTTTGCATCGTGATTTATCCACTTTGCTTTTGGCAGCCTGTGAAAGAGGTCTGCTGCAGTGTGCCTGTGACCCTTCTGTGCATACAAATAAGGTGTTTTCTTAGTTTTGATTTTTGGCACTTTTTGTGTAGTGCATAATTTTAATGATTAACCTGAGCAAGTTGATAGAAATTGTAAGACTCAAAAGCTGTGAAAAGAAGTTGTATGTCATTTTAGTGACTTTTTACTTTTTATTGCCAACATACTGGACCTTTGATAATTTTTAGAATTTCAAAAATTTCTTTTAAATCCTATTGGAGTGAAATACTCAAGTACAGGGGAGTACTATTTTTAATATCTTTTTCTATGTTGTCTGACAGCCTTTTCATACTGTAGGCTTAGTATTAGTTCCTGTGTTACTTTGTGCGCAGAGTGATGCTTTCTATAGGTGGGGAAACACTTCAAATCACCAAGCGGACTTGACTTAAAAGGATAATTGCTCCCTAAGACTTTCATCAAGGTAGCAGAACAAGTGAGTGTGTAGAGCAGTATTTTTTCCTATATGTGAATCTTGCCGGAATCTCTGCACATAGGAAGAAGCAGTGCATTTTTAATGCTTGTGTTATATTTGAAACATTTTCCTGGGGGGTGGGGGTGGAAGGGGGTAATCTATTTTGATCCTGTCTAGAATGAAAGTTTCTAGCCTTGCAAGATTTATGTATGTGCTGCTGAATGTTAAAAGGCAAAAGTATATTAGTGCTTTTGGGTTTAGATATTAAAGCACTTTTGTCTCATTTTGATATAATGGACAGTAAAACTTGGTGTAAAACTGAACTTGGGCATGATACAAGTTCACATATGGGATTTTTCTTTCCCCTTTCACAGTGTTACTGATTCCCCACACACTGGAGAGCCTATTCAGAAAGGCAGGAATGCAGTACGCAAGAGTATTTTTATGGCCTTAATGTAAATGCCACATGTTAAAGAAATTACATCTACAAAATTACTTTCCATTTCAGTATTGTAAGGACTATTGAGAAGAGCAACTCCAGACCTAGAAATACCTTGCAGTCTGTTAGTGCACAAAATATGAGTTAATTTTATCAGGAGACAAGATAAAGGAAATTGAATCTTGCCTTGTTTAGCAGAGAAGATTTTGGCATTATTTGAAGCCAAATTGCTAACTTGTTTCACATGAGATCCTGGGGAGAATTGTTTGTCTTTGTAGGAATGAGAAGTGAAGACCTCATCTTTCTAAAGAGAGTAAAATAAGAGGTTGTTTTTATTTTTAGTTGCTTGCTTTTCCAGAATTTTTCTGTTGGTGTGATGGGTGCTGTGGGAGGGAACGTGAAGACAGAGGGAGACGTGGCAGTATCCCTAGCTGCACACACAATGACTGCAGATTTTGCTGAAGGAGTCCATGTACAGGAATCGGTGACAGTGCTTGCCCTGGGCTCATCCATGTGTGCTGTAGGGAATGATGACACAACCATGCTCTTTGTTTTCTCAGTTAAAGGGAATCAGAGCTTGAGCTGACTTGCTGGTTCCCTAAGCAATCTGTGGTAGCCTACAGTTTCTGGATGCATACTGCCTAGGAGGGACTTTATATAAAACCTAATTCAACATAAATGACAAATACACTTTTTTCCCCCTGTGTTTCTTGAGTTGAGTGGAAGTAAGGTTAAGGCGTGGCTTCAGCAATATTCAGTTGTACTCCTTCACAGTTGGTACCTAGGAAAGAAAAGAGCATCTATCTCCTAAGTCCTTTGCTCCAAGAAAGAAAAGTGAAGTCTCTTTTATAGCTCAGTTATTTTCTCTGTGCGTTTTGGTTTTTTTAATAAATTTTATTTATCCCACAAATAATTTGCTTTACTGGAATTTCTGTTTTCAACCAGTGCTGGCTAAACGGAAACTTCCTGCATCTTGTGGAGAGCATGTATAAAAGGAATGACCTCATGGCCAATGTGATGGTCACCTCCGCCACTCCAGAGGTACAGTTCCTTGGGTTTAATCGGCTCCTGTATCAAAATGGAAATTTTTGCTTGTTTCAGCTTTCACAGAAGCCCTTTCCACTACTAGTCAAATACCACACGTTTTTTTAAGAAAAAGAACGAACGTTACAAGGAAGTAACTTCAGAACACTCTGTGGTTCACAGCCCTCTTTTTTTATTGTTGATGATTACTCATTTTGTTTAGTTTTAAATAGCATTTTTGACTTGTTGCTTTGTAGCTTAAAGCAGCCATTTGTTAGTGAGTTCAGAGCAATGTAATATACCATCTAAATGGAGTCAGTCAGAAGTATCCAGCTGCATTTTTTAATTAATTCTTTTTTCTTTTTTTTTTTTTTCCTAAGTTTATTAGTCTGCCAGTGAGAAAGTGCTCTAAGATTTTGTTCATTTTAATGTTTGTGTGCTTTGGAGACCAGGCAGCTCTTTTGTGCTGTTTCCAAAAACCACCTTGTTCTGTGTTGAGCTATTGTGCACAGCCTGTTTTTAGCTCCATGACAGCCAATGGAACACTGCTTGGGAATTAGCTGCCTCATTGAACACTTCTGGTTTTTTACTTTCATCTAATATTATGCTGAAATATTATTAATCAGCTACAGTAAAGCTTGTCCTGTAAAGCACACATTTTAAATGTGGGATTGGAGGAACTCCTTTTCATCTTTAAGATGGAGACTAATACTGCGTATGTATTCCAAAGCAGGGTGCACCGTGGATTTATAAAGGAGCATGTTAATAATCTGTTACATATTTTCTCTTTTTCAGAGTTAATCAAATCTTGTGAAGACCCTTTTCAGTTTTTCATTGCCAGCTTTTTTTTTTGTTTGTTTTTTGTTTTTTTGTTTAGCCACATTAAATAAATAAAATGAAGATCCATAGTTTTCAAAAAATCTTGCAGCCTTTTTTAGATTGTTGAATATATAATAAACATCACTTACCTGTACATAATTCTCTTTGGATTCACATATTTTCAGTGCTTGTAACACCTACCTTGTAACTAATTATTTATCACTGCAAGGACAGTTTGTGTTTCTAGGCCTTAATGTCTTTGGAGTGAGGAACCGTGTCAAAAATCTCTTGGAAGTCCAGCAAGATGGTATTAATCTTGATCCTTTATTCACTACCCTCAGTAGATAGTGAGGCAGTGCTTCTTTCTGAATGCTGACTTGGCACTTTTCTGATACAGCATAACTATCTGCGTTTCTGCTAATTCCACTTTATTCTCTTCTTGGGTTTGATCAGTACAAATGTCAGGCTTTCCTAATCAGTAGTTTGCAGGTTAAGTGTCAGAATGTGTCCATTTTCCCGTTGTTATACTGTTACGGATAGAGCAGCTTGACTTGCATCTACCCACTCATTACATTTTGTATTTAATTTTAAAAATCCTATGGAATGTGAATCTTCAAAATCCCAACACATTTCCTTTTCTATGAAAACTCTTTTATTTAGTCTGTGATTTTAAAAATAGCTTGCTAAATCTGAAAATTTCATAGAGCTAAAATTCTGTCACTGTAGTTTTTGCAGAAGAAAGATGGAAACATTTGTGAACAGTGCAAAACTAAATTTGATAATTTGGTGTCTGAAACTTCTTGAAGTTCATACATTTTCTTGTCATTACTTAGTATTTTTACACATATTTATTTCCTCAATTTGAGATGAAATTCATTATTCTGAAGATAAGCCTCCTATTTTTTCTTTGTAGGGTAGCAGCAGCTCAGATTCTCTGGAAGGGCGAAGTTCAGATTATGCCACAAAAAGCTACGATGCAGTTGTATTTGATGTGTTGAAAGTAACTCCTGAGGAGTTTGCTGTAAGTAGAAATGTTATTTTTGCATTTAAGTTTGTATAATATTCAGGGCTTGCAGAGTACTAAAAATTACATTACATCTTTTTTCTTAAAAAAGAAATTCTTTAAAATAAACTTCTGGTGTTCTTGAAAGCAAATTTCTGGTTTTATCAACTTCAATAAAATAAGTCTGTCTTGGGATTTAATCATTTGGTATTGTCCTGACACAGCTATTTGTTTTACTGTGTAAAGTCATTTGCATTTTTTAGAAAACTTTGAAGAGAGCCTAGCATAGGTTTAAAAATGTTACTTACAGAATCATCGAATCCTAAAGGTTGGAAAAGACCTGTAATATCATCAAGTCCAACGCTGGCTGCTAAACACAGTCTAATTTTTTTTTTTTTTTTGACAAATACTCAGCTCAGCAATTTTTCTCCTGAAACAACAGTTTCTTAAAAGCAGAGAAGAGGCTTACAGAGAGGAAACAATTTCCTTTCCTTGATAACAATTTTTCAGTGTTAAACTGAAAGCAGAATTGCAGTTTGTCCTTGCTCCTTGTTTATAATTTGCATGCTAACTTGCTGGGGTATTGGAAGGAGTGAGGATGAAAGCTACCACATGTTGTTGACTGTTTTCATTAATAATTCTGAGCATCAAAATGGTGTTTCATTACTTGATAAAAGTTTAATACCTGTTCACAAAAAAAAAATCTTGGAGATAGGCCTACCTTATTCCTTTAAGTTTGTTGTCACTTTGGAACAGACTTTGAGCCTTTTTTAACACTAATGCAGGATGCACAGATGAGAGCTATTGTTAGGTAAAATTATAAAAATACTTGGATGGCAAATCTGCATCAACTCAGTTAAAAATCCCAAGGCTTTTGCTCTTAGTTATTCGAGTTCATATGATCTATGGTCAAGGACTGCATTCAGAAATTAATAGAGCCACAATTTAGATAGGACTGTAAAATCACGTGAAAAATACGTATGTCTGATTTCATCAGAATAGGAATATTAAGTCCAAAGACAGCCCAGAACATAAAGTGTAGTCTACATTTGTGATTACCTTGGAACTGTATTTATAAAATGATGAAGTAAGATAAAGTTGCTCATAAGTTAAAACTCAGCAAGTTTCTATTCCTACTACTTTTGGTTTGAGATGAAAGCATGTTGATTGAGGGTCTTGATTTAATGCTACAGTTTAAAACCACGCATATATGCAGCCATACACCCTTATTTCATTGCAACATATTTTTTGACTCTCAATTCCAAACTTCTGTAAACTTCTTATTCCTCTCCAGTTCTGTTTCCAATTTTCTGCCACCTGTAGCCATGAGCAAAGCAAACAAAAACCCCACCAACCTGCAGAGAAACTACAAACTGAAATGTGTGTCTGTGGGACTGAAAATAATCTGTGTATGACCCATTTAAAACATATTCCAGTCATAACTAATTAACATATAATAATTTATTGCCTTTCAACCCAGTGAACGTAAAATGTATGCTGCTCTCTGGGTGAAAGGCATATAATTCTTCCTGCCATAACGGTCTCAGGCATTATGGCATGACAGGAAGGCTCTCAAGCACAGGTATTTCCCCTTAGGCTGGGCAGGTACTGAAAGCCTTCACCTGGGGACAGCCGAGGAGTGATGTGTCACTCAGGATGGGGCGCTTCTGCTTGTGCTGTGTCAGCCTGGACGGGGAGGCCAAAGTCAGGGCTGGTTAGTTCTAGTCTGTGAGAAATATGTGTGTGGTTTGTAGTTACTGAAGGGCAGATGCAAATACGTCATTGTTAGCTCTTCATATTACATGATGTAAAATTCTGTCTTCGTTGCAGAGCCAGATAACATTGATGGATATGCCAGTGTTTAAAGCTATACAGCCTGAGGTAGGTTTTCTTAAATCATCTGCTTACATCTTTGGAATTCAGTGCCTGAGAAAATGGGATGATTTAAATAATGCTTTTCTTTAAAAAAAATGCTTACCTTCTTGCGCTGCACTCATATTTTTCTAAGCGTATTACTTGTTAGCACTGTAATCCAGCATGAGTTACTTTTATTTGTCATCTGTTGCCAAAGGAGATGACTGTGCTTTTCTGGAAGTCTTCTTGTCGTGCTTTGAGTTGATTGTTTTAAGTTTATCGAGCATAAAAATTCTCTGTTCTCCCTTCGTCTGCTGTTTTTCAGTTCATATTTGATTTCAGAATTTGATTCATGCCTCTGGCCGTAATCTTTATTTTAGCCTGCATCAGCTGCTTGATAAGCTTTTTAATTGTATGACCATTTCTAAGATTCAAAATAATAAATGCTTGGAATAAATGAGCCCAAACCCTTAAAAGTTACTGTCTTTTGAGATTTTAACCTTTTAAGAAAGACACAGAAGGGAACTCAAGGCCTGTTGAGGTAAAGCAATCAAAGTTAACATAGACATTTGAAAATCAGCAATAAGAACTTGAGAAATGAAGAACAAAAGTAGTTACCAGAATATGACAAATCTGCATAAAAATATGATAAATTTATTTACTGGAAAAGGTACAAGAATCACATGATTCTTGCTTCAGGTGTTTTAATATAAGAACACATGGTTAAGTCCATTATCGCTTGTTGTCTTCTTGTCCTAAGGTTGGAATATCATGAATATATAAAGGAAAGCCCCCTATCCCCCCATCATGTCAGAAGAACTGAATTTCTGACATCAGTAGGGGCAGTCAAGTTTAGAAGGTTTTTAGTGGAAGCTTTATCCATGATTTGGTCACTAACAAAACAAGTCACGTTTATGACAGTGGTTCAGAGAGATTAGCCGACATCTATTTTGAGAAAGACAAATTTTTATTTTCCTTCCTGTGCTATCGGTTGTCTGTCCTTCCTGTCAGATAATTTATTTTTTGTTCCCCCCAAGAACACCAAGACAATTTTGTAGCTGAAAACACTTTCATGCTTCTGAAATGACATGTGTTCTCTAGGAAGCTGGGGAGACTTTTCTTTCCTGTGGGGGAAAAAATGGCAAATGAACAATGCAGTGAGAAATTAGTATTACCCATAGAAAAATCTGGTAACAAATTTTCAATATGTGCAAATTGATACACAGATACTTTTTCATGTGGAAGTTTTGTTTAGACAAATATCAGAACAAAACAGAGGGTTTTTTTAATTCTAACTGCCTTTGCCAAAAGCAGAGGTAGTGTCATAGTCTGAGGAGATGAGTGAACAAAAAAATAAAATATTAAAGTATAGATGTTCATATTTAAAGCAAACTTTGCATTTTCTTTAGTTGCCATGAAACCTGTGCCATGGAATTTTATACCACAAAAAAAAAGCCCAAAACAATTGATTTGCTGTTCTTCTTTTCCTTTGTCATTGCTTCATTTTGCCTTTTGGAAATGAAATTTCCTGAAGTGCTACTCCAGCAAATAGATGTAACTCAGTGAGGAGAGATAAGAAAAAAGAAAACTAATGTATTTTCAGCTTCTGCTAGAATACAGGTCTTTGAATAAGTAGCAGTTACCATGAACTATTAGTTGTTAATTGTGCTGATTTTCATTTTGTTCAAATCACCAATATAGTTTGTTTGCCAAAAATAAACAATTGTTTCTATCCTGAAATTCTGCCAACTGTAGGACTAGGTTTTAAAGCAAGAAATAGTCTGTGTATTTGTCATCAACCTGCGCCTTGTTATTAGGTAAGTTACTAGACTATGAAAGTTAACATTTTCTGGTTGAAATTTAAGGTTATAGTCTTTTAACGTGACCTTATGCATGGATGGAAATACCTAAGGTTTCAGAGTTTTGGTTGCTAAGTCTTATCTCAAACTCACAAACATCCTTTAAATGTGGCACTTGCTGAGGCTTTTTCCCGCTTTTCAACAGCTATTACTAAAAAACAGATCTGTGTGTAACTTTACAGAGTTTAGTAAGAGGATGCCTAGTTAACAATTCTTTCTTCTCCAGCAGAAATAATTATGCTTACCTTCTAGATTCCTACATAATTTTATTTAGACTTTTTTACCCAGTCCTGAAATTGCAATCTCTATGGATTTCAGGGGTTTGCACACTTGAGGGGAATGTTTCTTGTGACTCTGTGCATTGAGGAAGCTGCCAGCATCCTTCCATGCAAAAAAAAAAAAAAAAAAAGATGAAGTGTAATTCTAGAAGACATTATATTTTAGCATTATAAAAAATTGAGCAGGGGCATTTTGAATCACTCACTTTTATCAACCTTCCTATTCAGTCTAAATTTTAAACCGAATCAAATGATTTTGCCATACACAGGATTTTCCATTGTTACTCACTAGCCCACTGGCATCTGCTTAATATCCTTTGGTTACAGACCACTTCCACTTTTCTGACAAAGGTAAATTTTGCTGTCCTAGTAGCGTGTCTAAGATTTTTTTCCACATAAACATATGATTTCCAGTATCATAATATCAGGCATGGACTTGTTCATGTGGAGAGTCTGTGTCCTGACAGATGCAAATTGGCATTTTTATCTGCAGAAGGCTTAAGTGCTGGACATGGGGATTCAAAATATGTTTGGAACTGGAAGTGCTTTTCCTGCTGCTCATGCAGGCATGTACAGATCTCTAGAGTGTGTTTGGTTTGTTAGCATTACAAAGTGCTTTTCAGAGGCAGAACTCTTTGGCTGACTCTGCCTTTTCATGTGAAGACGTCTAAAGTTAGTAGTGTACGTTTGGAAAGCTGAACAGTATTTTGGTTGAAACTGAGACTTGTGTTTCTAAAAACAGAAGAGTGATTTAGAACTAGTGATAAGGAGAACTCATTTCTGTTTTTTAAGGCAATTTTTAAATGTGTTTCCTAGGAACTAGCCAGCTGTGGATGGAATAAGAAAGAAAAACACACCCTCGCTCCAAATATTGTTGCCTTTACTAGGAGGTTTAACCAGGTAAATAATTTGATTACTGTCATGAGCAGGTACTCTTTGGCAGTTGTCTTTGAGTATAAAGTTAAATGGAACTACTCATATGAATTAAAGCTTATTTTTCCAAATGAGGATTAAGATTTTTAAATGACAGACCCTGTTTTCAATTGTTTTGTCCATGTTTTCATGTTGTTCTTCTAGACCATTTGTTCCTAATTATTAGTTCCTAATATGTTTTGCTCTAGTAGAACATTAGCAATTCTATTCTTTTTTCTTCTGTTTTCACTTGCTCATTCGGTTATCTTGGTGTTGTCACTTCTGTACCTCTCACAGTTGTAATGCTTCAGGGTAATTGCAGTGATACAGACAAGAATTCATGGGATCAGAACTCCTTTCTTTCGTTACCCTGTTTTTCTTCCTGGGGCATTGTGAGAGTTTGCAAGTATTTAATAAAGTCCATTTTTTTTGTAGTAAGTTATATGTGTTTACTTTATAGGTCAGTTTTTGGGTGGTACGAGAAATATTAACAGCACAGACCTTAAAAATAAGGGCAGAAATATTGAGCCACTTTGTGAAAATAGCTAAAGTAAGTGCAAATTTCTTACACTATAATTCAAAACCTTAATTTCTTCTTGTTTCTGCACTACTCTGTGAACCTTTGTTGAATTGCAGGGGGTAACATTTCTGTTTTAGCATGTCTGTTATGTTGTACCACATGAATAAGATAGTCATGAGAACTGTTCCTTTCTGCTTGGTTATATGGAACTACCCAGTTCAGTGGGACTCATCCTGTACCTCTGCCTACCAGGTTTACAAGTGGTTTGTGTTGTTGGTAGCCAGTTGTGTGTTGACAACATCAAATGTGGTTGCAGACTGGTCTGTTTTTTTTCTCCCACCATTTTCAAACTTAAGTTTTATGAAAAGAAATTTCTTGCTTCTAAAATAGCTATTGTGAGACCTGTATTCCTGCTTGTAACATGTAGTTGCTGATATAAAGCACTGCCGTTAAGCACAGTTATTTTAATGAGTTTGAGCCCTGCATTTTAACTCTTAATTGGGGGTAAAAGAAAATTTAAAGATATTTATCTCTTTCATGACCTGTGGTTATTCTGTTTTGTATGACCCTGAGTGACTCAGCACTCGGATCAAAGTCCCGAGTGCTAATTTTGTGTCTGAAATTGAGTGTGTGTGCGTGTGTGTTTGTGTGTGTGTAATTAAAATAATATTTTCCATGTAGTACAAACCAGTTTTTTATTGTGCATATTTCCCGTCAAGCTACTGGCACAAAAAAATAGTCCACGTAATAGGAGAATGTTCGACTTGGAGGTCCTAGGTTTTTCTTAGAAGTAAGAGTTGTGGTGTTTGGGGTTTTTTTTAGCCTGCAAAAGGAGGAACACTGCCTTCTTTTCTTCTCCTTGCTTCTTTACTTTTCCTTCTTTTCCCTCCATGAAGTCTAGTTCTTCCTTAAATGCTTCTGAGCAGTGAGTAAATGAATCACTCAAGGATGAATCCAGCCTTTTTAAGCTTTACGAGGAAGCTACGTGACAGCAATTCTCATTTTTCTATTTTACATTTTTATGCTTGTTGTAGCAAGCATTGTCATCTTAAGACAGCTTTATTCCAAAGTATTGTATTGCCTGAGATCAGCGTCTTGAATAATTGTCAACACAGAGTAAATTTAAAGTGTGTTGAAGTGAGATAAATTTTTCCTGTAAAACAGATTACAAAGTCAAAAGCTGTGTTAATTCTGAGAGCGTTGTCAGCATCTTTGTGTATGTTTTTGCTTGATTAAATCTTTAATTTCCAAAATTACGTGAATTTTCAAAAACAATGCATCAAATACTCTTCCTCTTTTCAGTTCCTGAAGGAACAGCCTTAGAAAATAACAAATTGAAATCAAGTATGGTTTGTATTCTCAAAACTGAAATGCCTATTGTATTGATGGGTATACTTGTAAAATTGGCAACTTTTAAAGTGGTCTTAAGAATCTTGCACATGACAGCATTGGCTAATACTGTTGTCTGCAGTCATATATGAAAACTTTTTTTTTTATTAATGAAAAAATCATGGCTTATTAATGCAACTTTGAGATTAATTAATCCTCCTTCCCTTTTCAATATGCTGAAAGCTATTATTCCCTTTTTTCAGAAGCTTCTGGAACTGAATAATCTTCATTCTCTTATGTCTGTGGTTTCAGCACTGCAAAGCGCACCTATCTTCAGGCTGACCAAAACTTGGGCTGTAAGTGTTCCCTTGACCGTTGTCTCTTCTGTCTTGTTTGAATTCAGAGGTTCTTTGGAATCTTCCATATTGTAAACCGTGGAAGAAGATGCTTTTATGTTCTTGTTTTTGTGGTACTGTGGTAGCAGAAGTAGTGGTCTGTTGTTACATGTTTTGTGAAAAGTAGAGTTTTGACTATAAACTTAAAGTTTACAAATACTTATTTTCGGGTAAATTTCCTGTTTTCCTGTATGTTCTAGAAGACACTGGTTATATGCTCAAGAAGACTTCTGTTGATAAGTAATCTTAAAAGACCCTGTACAGAGTGTATCTCACTGTCCCATTATACCAAACACGGTGTATCATTTAATACATTACCTAAAAGGAAGGGAAAAAGCGTGGTACAAATATACAAATGTTAATTTTGTGATAATTATGTGATGCATTTCAATTTTTATTTATTTTAGAAATTAAAAACATGGAGCTTCTGCAAATTGAATTATCTATCTCTGGAAGGCAGAATTTCTTAGCAAAGCTTAAGAGTAAATTTAAATATTTCTTTGAAGAGGAATACACAATTTATAGGTTATTTCTGCTGTATGTAATCTTAAACTATACAGAGGATTGGGTAATTCTCATTAAGTATTCCACACACCATGGATCACATTAACTGTTCAGAGCTTCTAAGTAAAGATGGTTATACTGAAGTCTTAGATGAGTTTATCACGCTTTTAAAATGCTTGCAACTTTTTTATGATTTGATTATTCAGAATAAGGTTATAGTTTAATAAAAAAGTAAGTGCCTGATGTTTTGAGCAGCTTGATGAAGCTGGAACTTAAATAGGGAGAATTGCTCATGTGTGAAATGAAGTATGTGACTAATTTGACTTAGACCTAAAGAAGTGCCAGGCTCTTTGTAGGCACAGTAGTTAAAAAATACAATACATTGCAGTGGCAGGGCCTCAGGCAATTCTCAGTGCTGATTAGAAGAAAACAGCAAAATTATTCTGAAATATTTTCATTTTTATCCTTTTTATGTTATTTTTTTATTAACAGCTAGACTTAAAAGCTAAGTAGTACAAGAACTGGAATTTTCCAGAGGAAGAAGTGTATGAAGGAATGTGCTATGGAGCATCTGTCTGTTGTCAGAAAGGACACATGGAAGAAGCCAATGCCATAATTCTCCACTTCCTCCAACTCAATTGGCTTTTAAAACTATCTTAAAAATACTGCTGGGGTTTCTTAAACCAGCTGAAACAGGGAATGTGTTTTTATAGCTATGGTTGTGTATTTTATGTTTACTTTCAGCCTCCTCTCACTAGGATTTTTGCATTGCTAAATGTTTTTCTTGGTTTCTCTAATAAGTCTAATAAATAGAAAATGTGGATTTAGTTTCACAATGATTTACTTTCCTTATACCTTTTTCCAAAAAATTTTGTCGTGCTTTTAATAAGGTACTGTTGAAATGGCACAATTTGCATTTATTTAGAGAATTTTCCATTGCTGTTTGGACTTTGAAATTCAGAAGATTTTTAGCAACTCCATGAAGTTATGAGAATGTTGGTGACTGTATTATAAGATACTTTTTCTCTAAAATTTTAATATTGCTGAGGTTATTCAGAACTGATGTAGTGATACGAGAATCCTCAACAAATCAGTCAGAAATAATGGTCATATTTTTTCATGGCATAAGACTTAGCTGAATTGCCTTTTTTTTTCAACAGGTAGCACGTTTTCAAACATTGTGCTGCTCTGGGTGATGATGAATTTAATCTTAACTTGACTGTGGTTTCCTTTGCTCTGGGTAATTCAACAAGTTACTGATTGTTGTTGGGTTTGCGTGGATTTGTCTTTGAAAATTTTATGATCTCCATTTTGTCTGTAGCTTTTGAATCGGAAAGACAAGACCACTTTTGAGAAGTTAGACTATTTACTGTCTAAGGAAGATAATTACAAAAGGACACGAGAGTACATCAGAAGCTTAAAAATGGTTCCTACAATTCCATATTTAGGTGAGTGTGAATAATTACCTTATTTATCTGTAGCTCATTGACAGACAAATGCTAATGTACCATGTTGTGCACCTGAGGAGCACTGTATGTAGAAGATATGGTTCACTCCATTTCATATTTAGAAAAATGAGGTCAGGTTGAGATTTTTCAGCTCTACATAGGTTGCATACTTTTGGAAGTTTTTCTCTCAGGTGAATAAATACATGTGTAATTCAATGTGAAGATGAATAGGTACACGTGCAATTCAGTGCGAAGATGTATTAAAAGGGAGACCTACAGTTAAAATGCTGTCCTGTCTTTATATTGTCTCGTTTTCTTTTGTGACGTGCACCAAGCAGCCATTTGATTAATTGGTTTTTTGGTCAGTATTTCACCTGGGAATATTTCTGCACATTGAATGAAAGTAGTCCAATATAATGAACTATTTTCTGGCTTTATTAGTGATTTAGTAAGTTGCTAAGCTAGAGCTAAAAAGGATAAATATTTTTAAATTGCTGACCTTGGGTAAAACAAGAGCTCAAGAATTCTGCTTAGCATTCCTGGGTCAGAATTGCTGTCTGTTTATTTGTAACGTCTAATGCCTCAATAGATTGAACTTCCATGAACACTTGCACTCTCACTTTTAACACATGTGAACTTTCATGCACAGCAACCAGCTGGCAGGATTTCCTCAACTCTGTCCAGTACCACATTCTTTTGCTTGAATTGAACATGTTCTTTTTTATCTTCACTAGATAAACCCTACCTAGTTTTAATGTGATTTCAGGCTACTCCTGACACTATGGACTTCAGTCATTATCTTTGTTGCCTTCACAGTAAATCTTCAATTACCTCTCTTCCAAAAGGAAGACTCCTTGGATTACTTGATCTGTACTTGCCTTGTACAGATGCCACTTGGCATCCTTGACAACTTGCCTGGGCAGTGTTTCAGTCCCGTATCCTTTTTTAGGAGAAGAGGGTGCACATAGAGTGCACTGCCTGCAAATTTCAAGATAGAAATGGAGGTTAGATTTTATACAGTTCCTTTAGGAAGCTTTTTCTGCTCTGCTTAATAAGTTCTAACCTTCTGTTAGCTCAGAGTTTAGTACCAATCACAAAGTAGCAATCATGAGTTGTTTATTGCCTTTATTGGCAATGGTTTGCTTTTTTTTTTTTTAATATAGATTTCTTTTTTCCTGTTGTATGTAAGTCTGTAGATTTTCATCTTGTTTTACTGTCCAAGCAGTTTGTCTCTTATTAAATCCTTCTCAGTTTCTCTCAGTTTGCCCTTCTCTTTGCTCCTCTCAATTAGTTAATATCATTAGCAGATTTTTGTTCCACAATGTGTTCATTCCCATTTTCAGATCACTTATGAATAGGTCAAGCAGCATGAGTCCCAGCACAACTTGCTGTAGAAATCAATCAGCACTGCTTGTCTAAAATACCTGAAATATTTCTTATTTAATAAATTTGACAGCCATTCCTAATGGCCATGCTTCAAAAACTGTGTTTGAAACTTGGTATGAGTTATTGAAACTTCTTCGTAAATAATTTCAGGTTTGAATGAATGTTTAGCTTATCAAAAGATAACATTCACTTGAGACTTGTTTCAGTGAATAAATGTCATAAGGAAGACAGCATTACTTACAGCACAGCTTCTTTATTGTGTTTAAATGACCAAGTAGACCAACAGATGATTTTAGGAGTAGCTAGTGAATATAAAACAACTGATTGAGAGTGACAAGGTGTGAAGATTTGCAGGGTTTATGGGGATCCTGTTTTGTGCTGGAGACCCTCATGTCTTGCTGCGAGAAAGTTAGTTGTGAGATAACAGTTCTCATTTCATCTGTGGAAGCCTGAGATTGAAATGAGCTGGAGAATGTACTGGGAAATTAAAACTGATGGTTATGTTTTCCAGGTACTCTCATTTATAGAATTGGCTCACAGCCTTGTGTAAGAAATGTTTTAATACTATCCAGTTATTACAACATCACTCCAAGCCACTTTTATATAAGATTTAAAATATTTCTGAAGTGAACATAAGTGTTACAAGCCTAATAAAAGACTTGGGTAATGAAAGTGAAGGGAAAAAAAATCTGCATGTTACTGAGTTACAGGGTTGAATCTTAAATTCATGCTGGTGTCTAGCCAGTCTCCTTGAGACTTTGAATCCTCCTGCATATGTTGTATCTCGAGTTTCATACATGAGAGTCCCTCTCCCTGCTGATTGCAAAGACTAGGCAGTGTTGCTGTTCTTGTAAATTAAGGTTTTCCCTGTAATCTAAGAGGTGCAGTTGAATATTTTCTATAACCAGATGCATACAGCAGACACCTACTGGTGTGTTTACAACCTCAAGCTATAATATGAGACTAATATATTCCTTACTGTGTTTAAAAGTACCATTAAAACATTCAACAGTTGTTTTATTTTCAGACAGGTCTTTCAATTTTAGAAAGAGAGTGAGAAAGAAACCATGAGATTGGCAAGGCTGTGATGTGGACTGTTGGAAGCATTTAGCCACAGTGTGATGTAAGAAAAAATAGCAGTCATATTGTTTTGAAAATTCATGGGTGTGATTGCTAGCTACAGCTTATTCTTGTCTTCACTACTGCTGGTCTTTTAGGTTGTCTCTGTATGTTACAGAACAAAGAAAGATGGATATGGTCCTATAATCTATAGATTTGTTGTGCTGTTTGCTTTTTCCCCCCTTGGAATATAACAATGGGGCTAATTCTGAAAACTTTGAATGATAATAGAACAGTTTCAGGAAAGAATTCTTAGGAAATGTATATACAAAAGAATAACTAATTGTCTTCTGAGGTAACATCGATCTTGTGAGAGAGCCTTTTGTCTAAATGCTATGGGTGGGACCCCCACTGTTTCATTTCTGACAGATAGATAATGTATTTGTTTGACACCATTTTCTTTACTCTTCTGAAAAAGTAGAGATATTTCAAAAATTCAGAAGAGCAACCTCAGTTTCTAGGAGTTGCTGTTGCAGGACTATTCCTGTGGCACTTCTTGCAGTGGAGGTTTACAGGAGAATTGAAGTTGTTAGAAATCTTCTCCATAGTGCTGCAATTCTCTCGTATGAACTCACCTAATGTGTTTTTGCTAACGATAGGAAAGTGTATTGTATGGCATTTTTAAAAGACTGCGGTGTGGTCAAAGATGTACATTTGGGGAGCGATGAAATTATGCAGTTTAAGCCTTTGGAAATAATTAGGGAAATGGGAAAAACTAAGGTCTTTCACAGTTTATAGTAATGTCATCTACTATAGTAGGTGGACCTAGTGCAAACTGAGTTCTGTTGTATGAATTTCTTTTAAAAATAAGCATAGTGAAATTTTTGCAATTCTGTGATTCTGCCAATGTACTTGCCAGTAACTTCAGAGTGTAAGTTCCAAGTTCCTAATGTTTGTTTTTGATGTGCTGGGCCCTGCATTTAAAATTATTTTATGCAAATTTTATGTAAAAAATAATTAAGTTCTGTTCTCAGAAGTGCTATCTCCACGTAATCATGAACAGACTTCTGTGCATTATCTTTTCTAATTAATTACATGGATGAGCATGTAGGTAAATCACTCACCTTTTAGGTAGAAAGGTTAAAGAACAGATTATTTTAACCAAAGCCTGTCAACTGGGACATGGGTTTCAAGAATGTATACTATGAAGATCTATCTGCAGCTGTATCTCCAGCTACAGAAGAGCAATCGCTTTTCTAGGGAACAGTAATAGCTTTTCTAAGGAATGCCTCATTCTTGAGATCTGCACAATGGATACCTGAAGTTCACTGCATTCTTTTCTCAAGCCAAGCATGAAATAGCCTTAATGCTACTAATTGTAAGAGCACTGTGGCCAGACTTTAGGGCCAGTAGGTGCATTTAATATTTCTTATCTAAAACTTAAATCTTTTCCAGAATTCAGTAGACAAACCCGTGGAAGATAAAGCTTGAATACAGTTTGAAAACTTTGGGCAGTTCATATAACCTACAAAAAGTTGTTCCTCCTTGGGCTGTGTGGAAATTCAGTATTTTTCTCAGCTGCAAATTGTTTTGTTTTTTATGTTGCATATCAGAGTTTGTTTGAATTAGAGGCAGACTGATCTGAAGCTAAGTAATCTGAACTAAAACAGGATGAAGTCTGAACATGTCAAAATAACATTTGATGCTTTATTAAGGGATTACAATATTACAGGGGTAATCTAATATATTAAAAACCCTACTTTCAGTTATATACAACACATGCTACATCACACATCATACTGTGGTAAAGAAGTGATGAGGTAATAAGGGAAAAGTATGCAAACACACACACAAACGCAGTGTCTTACAGGCTGACCAAAAAATATGTTGAACTTCAGAGGCTTTTACTCTGCCTCTTTTATGTGTTCTTTAACTTGTACTTTTTGTAGTAGTAGTTGCTGTTTTGTAATGGGTGTGTTAACAATCTGTTATAGAAACCTACCTCAGAAGAATACTAGAATTATGCCAGTCTATATTTCATAAGTGTGACTGACCCCTAAATATAAATGCGTAAATCTATCTAATAATTTGACAGTAATGTTATAATCGTGGAATATGCTAAAAATAACTTCTCTTGGCTACTGATAAGTTCTCTATATAATTTTTATCTAAAGGCTAAGGATATTAAATAGCTTATAAATTGGTATCCATCATTTGCCTGCAAAGTTGGATAGACCCTTTAATTTATATCCAGCCGTTTCGGATTACAGAGGCTACACAGCAGGTAATCACTGAAGTCAGGTACAAAATACTGTAACAGTTGTGTAGTATAACATGTTGGCTATATAGCATGTAATACCTATTATAAGTCTGGATTAATTTCCATATGCAAGTAGCTACTTCATTTTGGTAAGAAAAATCATTAGTGTTTTTAATCTAAAGTATATGAATTAATGGTGAATTTTTATAGGATCAGATTATTAAAATGCTCTAAGTGAAGGGAAAAGGCCAGATTTATCAGGACAGTAACAGTTTGAGTATCTGTTCTCAAAACAGAATTATATAATGCTAACTTTGTTCATGGCAGTTAACAAAGAATACATCATAATCATCACGCTAATGTACATATACCAGCTACACAGTTCAAAGGATAGGATTCCTGTCAAATGATTGCTTATAATAATAATAATAATAATAATAATAATAATAATAATAATAAAACTCTTGCTGTACAGTTTGTAATATTTCCTGTATTTGAGAATATTTATACATAACATACAAAAATACTTAAATGTTGTGGCAATATTTTTACCATCCAAACTTAATTTACAGGGAATAAAAACCAGGTTTATCTACAGTTTTCATCTAAACTATGAGTTCTAATAGTACCAAGAGGTGTTCTGAATGTTATTACAGTTCCTTTCTTTTTCTTCAGCTCTTTTTCCTGGGATGATTCTTGAAAATATAATACACAAGCCCTCATATCTTATCAAAAAATGTACAGTATCTTACATTCCTTATTTCTGAAAAGGTAATTTCTGGTAACAACATCATAGCTTTATGTGATTTTTAGAACAACAAAGCAAACCAAGAGAAGAGTTATTTCAGTGAAATGTGTTAGGATTAGGTCTTATCATCATAACAACTTTCTTTAGTGAATATGATCCTCCCCGGAATTCAGCCCAGTAAACACCATCCTGATATCGACTGCGGTAGTGTCCTCCACGATACCAGACTCCATTGAGATTTGAGTGAGCACATGCATTGTACCACCATCCTCCCTTCTGGTAATGGGCACAGTTACCTGCAAAAGCAAGCTCCAGTTCAGTCTGAGAAGTAGACAAATAATCTTAAAGCAAGCAAGCTAAGCACAAAACCTTGTTGTTTTGTTGATTGGTTGGTCGTTTTGTTTTTTTAAGTAACTGTATGTTAAACTTGTAGATATCCTGCGGTACAAGGTGGATTTAGGATTCTTCAGGAACCAGTTAAGTAGTTAGGTTCTACAGACAGGATCATTCTTGTTACTTTCTCTTGCCTGAAAATCTCTGTGTTACTGTCTCTAATAACCCTCCATTGCTTATTTTACAGACCCTTATCTAGTGTAAATGACTTTTAGTTTTGGTGTTAGTATGTATAAGGGTTGACACATCAGTTTGTACTTCATAAGGTACTAATTGACAAAATGCCTTTGTAAGCGCAATTCCTTTTTTTTTATTTTTTGTGTGTGCATGTATGACCGTAAGTATTTTTCCTTTTTCAAAAATAAACAATAAAAAGAAGGTGGGGGGGCGGTGATGTAAAGGCAAAAATGGCACGGCAACCAAGAGGATCTCCTACCTGTATAGACGTCGTGGTCCCGGTCCAGCGTTGTAAACTGTTTGCCATTGTGCCAAGTGAAAGAATCTCCCGCATTTCCGTTGTAGCGTCCCAGTCTCAGCTTGTAGTACTCACTTTCGGGCTCCAGCCTGAAGCTGGCGTACTCAGCAAACACTTTTCGACCTGACCAGTCTTCCATTGTGATGAGCAGTTTGTAGTTGCCTTGATTTGTTAACCAATAAATGTTTTCTAATCCAAGCCAATATTCTCCATCTATATTACCAAATCCTTGCTGTAAAGGAAGCAAGAGACGCATGTTAATATCCTGCATCTGTGTTAGTGGTAAATCCAAGCGTGTTATTAAGTAGAAAACTACAGTAACTTATTTTATAGAAACTTCCTCTTCTGGAAGGGTAAACACACAAGTTCTTTTCAAGTAGGCTCTTGGCCAGACTCTAAAATCACCCTTTAAATTAAATTTACCAGTAAGTTTTAGAGGGTGGAAAACATTAATCTGCCCTCTTGTCCTAACCTTGTATGTCTCCCAGTTCCTGAAAAAGTTGACAGAGCCATCCAGCCGTCTCTGAATGACTGTCCAACCACCAGGGTCATGCCGTTGGTCACACCAGACCTGCATCAGCTGGTTTGTGTTTTCTGGTTTTACAAGATAGATGGAGCTTGTGTCATGGCCGTCTTCTAACGCTTGCAGACAGTCTCTCCAGGGCCCTGTGTCAAAAAAGAAGGGCTCTGCATCAAACTGCCATTGAGCATATCTTTAATGCAGGGCAGTATTTAAATTGGTAGCTTTCTATAGTAGATTGGTTTCATTGAATAGCATATTTGTTTTTCCTCTTATTGAAGGATGAGTATCCACCAAATGTTTTCTAACAGATTCATTTATTGTAACTTTATTAATGCAATATTTCACAATTAATGACTGATACAAGTAGATTGTTAAGAAATTTTTTTTTTTTAAGGCAGCTGTACTGGTACTTTTACCATCAATTATATCTTCGAAGAAACTAACTGTGAATGACCCTATAGATAAGAATTTCCTTTAGTAAACAAAACAGTAAATTTGACCTTGATTCTGTCTTTGACAAATTCAGCTTTTTAGATCCCCAAAAATGTCACTGTCACAGACATTAGCAGTGGAACTGGCAACATAAATTAAGACTGTAGGTCTTAGTGCTCTCACCTTAATAAAGGATAATATAACATAGAAATTTAGGTTTTTTTAACATGGAGTGCTTGTGAGAGAAACTTTATATAAATGAGAAGACTCTTAAAACACTTTACATTCACAGAAATTGCAGTTAACAGAGTCTTGTTTTCAGGAGAATGCATTTTTTTTCCTTCAGTTGAGTCCATAAAGAGTTTACTCCTTTTGAAAGTGTCTTATATTCCTGATTTTTAAAGAAATTTTCTCCAGTGGTAAGACAGATTCCATTTTAATGAGCCTGAGAAATTCAGATATAAATGATCTAGAGTCTGTGTTGATATTAGACTCCCCCAGCTGCTTTGCTTCCTGAGCAGACGAATGTAGTCAACAAGAATCCCCAAGATTAGAGATTAGAGCCCCTGGATTGACTCTCGCTGCCCACTGAAGGAGTAAGGCTTGTCAGATCTCCTCACTAGGAACCTTACTGAAGCATACACTGCTGTCAAGAGTAATTTCTGGTTTAATTTATTGCAGTCCTTTTATGCTTTTCCATAATTCACTGTCCAGCATTAGTAATGGTACTCAGCAAGTGAGTTAGAAATAAATTAGTTTTATTGAAGTTTTCTCAGTGATTTGGAGACTGAAGGTTTTTTGGTCTTTTTAACTATTTTAATCTGCACGTCAGTGTAAGAAAGGGCAGTCCAAGTCTTTGTTCTGTGGCCAGTGCTGTGTTCTTGTTGCCTCAGTCATAATCAGAGGCTGTACCTGGAGTTGTGCTTCTAAGCCCTTTCTCCATTTCTTTTGTGGCTAACTGTTCTGATTTCTGGCAGTTAAGATGAAGATGCCATGCTCTGTTCCACAGTTGCAGGCTCATTACAAGAGGTGGGAGAAATGTGTTAATGAGCACTAATAATTTAAATTGTTGCTACTGTTTATTTTATCACAGTATGTATGTACTGGCAGTTATTAAAAATTAAAAAAAAGGAAGTCATTATTGAAGAAATGCCTAAAATAGTCCAAGAGCTTTGTTCTCATCTTTGTAAAAATAAATATATAGCAGTATGCAATGTAGAATTTACACTTTTCTAATTTTGCAGTTTCTTTTGTGGCATGTGGCAGCAGTGCTATACTGCACACAATTCTTTTTTCTGAAAGTGATTTAAGATGAACTGTTAGAAGTACTTCAAAGTAGAGTTTGCTACTACTTTTCCATGACAAGTGTTTTGTTGTCAGGTATTAACTTTGCAAAGTTTTGACTACAGTATTTTCCCTTGAAAAAGTGAGAACACGCTGACTTCCAGGCAGGTAGCTTTGATAAAGTCATCCCTCCATAGGGAGTCTCAGAATCACAGAAATTGGGCTGGAAGGGATCTTAAAGCTTACCTCATTCCACCTCCTTTCTGTGGGCAGGTTGCTCCAAGCCCCATCCAGCCTGGTCTTGGACACTTCCAGGAATGGGGCACTTACCAAAAAAACCCAACAAAAAAACCACAGCCAAAAAATAGTGTGGACAAAGTTAAATAGTAAAGCTATTGGGAGTAGTAAGACTGTAGTAACTCTGTGATAAGGAGAGAATATTGGTATACTACTTTTTGAGAAAGGAAGGCTGTCAACAGATGAATAGAAGACATTTTCTGTTTTTCTTGTATTTTGTTTCCGTTTTCATTGCACAGGTTGGCTGTGATCAGATGGTTAGTACAGCCAGGAGCTTTGGCTAAGCTTGAGAACTTAACACATAGTACGGAAAGGATGCGATAAAGTATGCGTGGATATTTTCCAGTGGCTGGGCTGTTACGGTGGTGGGTTTTTTTAGTTTTGTAGGATGTTGCTTGTGGGTGTCTTTTTGTGGGTTTTTCCTAGTTCCCTCCAGACACCTGACTAAAGCATGGTTTATTGGCATTAATTGTAAGGAGGGGTTTTGTTTGAGATGTGCTTTGCGAATGGAGAACATTTTGGAGGATGAGGAAAAGGTATTAGATATTTCCTAACTGAAGAGAAATGTGAGGAGAGGGGAAGGAGGATACCCTGGAAATAAAAGGTTAATTAGATTAACTTCAGTTGTTGGAAATTTGCTTGAAGAAATAAAAAGCTGCAAGTGAGAAAATGAGAGAAATTAATATTATAATCAATTTCTGCAGAAGAAGCATGAAACTTCTTTTTCTGATATGTTATGTAATCCCAGGAGAAGGCGCAGATGTCAGATCTTAGAATTTTGGACTGCCAAAGAGACCTCTGGACAGCACTGTGAAAAATAGCTGGATAACCAGCACTTCCTCAGGTAAAGATCTGAGAGTTCTACAGGGTTGCACATTGGTTCAAAAACAGTGTTTTACTTTTCAAAGCAGGAAAATGTATGAGGATAGATCAGCAAAAGTACTGTGCACCTGAAATAACTTTTCTGTTCTGCTGTTTGATAGTGAAGCCTCAGCTACAGTTTAAGGACTTGAAAGCACAAGGAGGATGTGGACCAATTAACAAGTTTTTAAAGAGTGTAAGGGAAGGATGGGGAAAGGTCTTCAAAGGTATTTCATTTACGGAAAGATAGGAAAATACTGTTTGAATCTTGAACCTACTTTGAGATTGAATTCAAAGTGTAAGTATTAAAGAGACCATAGTGTATTGCCCCAAAGGAGTGGTAATAGATCTTTCTTTTGAGAATTTTTTCTTACATAGTACATCAGAATTATGATATTTTTGGCAGAGGTTCTGCATGCCACAATGCAGGCTTGGGTGAGTTCATCTTTGGCAATACTGTGAAAATACTGCTTTGTAGCAAAATGTTTTAGAGACTTAAAGAGACTCAGTGCTTTGGACTGAGAGACCTTGCTCAAGTTTCTTTCATTATGAGTACTTCCATGGAGAAATAAGCTGGGAATTGTTTGGTTTGGTTTGGTTTTTAACATCAGTTAAAATGGTGGCAGTTGCATTATTTGATAATTCTAAAAACTTTGTTGATGTCCTTTGGAATATGTTGAAAATAGCCTTGAAATATATTGAGTGCAGTTCCCCTGAGTTACTCTGTTTTAGTTAGCTCCGAGTTAAGATGTCTGTGACTCCCTGTCTTTTTTCTGAAGAAGGTACATGTTGTCCACACAGTGTAGAGCAGACCTTTCTTGGATGGAACACATGCCTGAACTGTTTTGGTTTGGTTTTTTGTTTTTTCAAATGTGGGACCATAGGTGAAGCTTAATTCTTTACCTGTTACTTTTGTTATCATGTACATCAGTTGATCTCTAACGTGATTTCAGGTCATCTAATCTTGCTTGTGGCAGAACTCCTAAGACTCTTAGTAAGACTCCCTTACTATTCCACCACTTGCTGCCTTTTGTTCCTGTCTAGAGCACAAGTGCCCCATATAAACTACAGAGCAGATACATATTCCTTTTTTAATCACACAAGCATATTATCGTATGCTAGATCAACAAACTTGTAATAACTTCACAAATGTTTGTGAATGTTTTTCACATGATGTTTCAAACATCATGAATTGTAGCAGTTCAGTCTTGAGCAAAGATAAATAAAATTTAGATGACTGTTGATTAGTAAGGTTTTTCTGAAGGTCCTTTATCTCATGCATGTAATATAAATGATAGGTTGGTCTTGGCAAAGGGACATGAAGAAAAATCTGTGGGGCTAGTGTGTCTGAATCTTAGACATTCACAGTTCATTTTTTTGCTTTATCTCTGTATTTGTATTACAGCATCTATGTGAAATTCACTAGCTAAATAAATTTTGACTGCATTTTTGATGTTACAGTGAAAATGCTGTCCACTGTATAGTATCATAAACTTATGTATTAATAATACTACTTACCAGATGGTTTATCAGTTGAAGTCGGAATACTAGTAACTGTAGGCATGGTTGGTAAGGTAGGGGGCAGAACCTTTAAGTTCTGATCACTTTGAATTTCATTAGTGGATATCTGGTTATTAATGCGATTGTAAGTAGGAGGCTGATACACTTTAATTGGTGGTTGTGGAGTTTGTGGCAGTGGCTTTATGGATGGCATTCTTTGACAGTGTTCTTCCAGCTGGGCAATTATCATTGTCTGATTATTGGCAATTGACATCAAATGTTGATACTTGTGCTCTAAGTCTTTGTATTTGTTTGCAAGTTGCAACATGTCTGCAGTTTGGTTCAAAATCTTATTTTCGAGTTGAGAAAGTTCTAAGGCATTATCACGTTTTCGGATAATTTCATGTAGTAGCTGCATGTAGAGTTGTGTGACACGAGAATTCATATTTCTGCTCTCTTTTCTTAAGAGTTTAACTTCATTAACAATGCCACCATCCACCTCTACCAGTTGCTGGAGAGTTTCTATTTGTCTCTTTTGTTTAAGAAGTTCATTGTTAAGTAACTGCAATTCCTGTTTATTTACTCTGTTTTCAAGTACAACTTCAGGCTCCTTAGAATTAACACAAATGGCACCTGTCACTCTCTGCTGAGGTACAATAAAGGTGTAAGTGCATTTGTCCTGTGTGTCACTGGAACGCTTATATCTGTTCATATAAATGAATTCTTGATCTTTTTCCTTGTCATTGCCTTCAAATTCCTGTGTTTCACTTGTAGTAACTCCCGCAACTGTTATTAGCATTAAACAGATGAATCTTGTTGTCATCATGATCCTCTAGTTCTGGTCCAATATTCTTCTGCAAAGAACTTCTTAAAATCTGTTTTAAAATAAAGTTAACGGTAAGTAATGAGTAGGAAATTAATGTGGATTTACAAATTATAATCTCTTCTAAAACTTACAAAATAGTACATAGTAACTGTGTACAAATGAGGTATTTTTCATGTCCACCATCACCTTCTGTTGACTAAAGTGGACATCACAGGGAATAGTTGTATCTTTCTATGGTCAGAACTGTAGTTATTAGTTGCTAGTTCATCTAAAGCCTGCCAAGAACCATAAGAAAGTAAGCAATAAATAGATTTGAAGAGTCCTTTTTTCCACACAAGTACCACAAACGTTTCCAAGATTGGTGTTTTCATTTAAATATTAATTATATTTTCCATTTCTTACATTCTGTTTACATTTAAAGGTTGTATTTGTAACTGTAAGTTAATATGTGTACTAATGCTGCTAAAAGTTCTAAAATATAAAAATATCAGATAGTTAATTTGCAGTATTTTATAACTGTATATATATTGCAAGAGATACAGCTTAGATGAAGTGTAACAATTTTACTTTATTTTACTTTATTCAACAGTATTGAGCCTCCATTGTTTAAAAAAAAGGAAAACTTATTTTACATTAGCCCTTAATAACTGTAAGTAAAAAACTCTACTACTCAGATATTATAGGCAGTAAATCTGTTACTGTTCCAGACTAGTAGAATTTACAACTGAAACATTTATGGTGACTCTCACTGGAGACACTGTCTCTACACTCAGCCTAGTCATCTCACTTCAGTCCTTTCTTGCAAGGGGAAAAATAGCTGCATATGTGGATGGTAGACAGTGATGATGCACGTTGATCTAAATCAGCTGGTAGTGTCTACTGGCATACTGCAACTGTTCCCCTTTGGTGAAATTACCCTTAGTTCTCCATGCAGATTTATATTCAAGATGGAATGCTGAGGCCTTCACAATCTCTTAAAAAGTAAGTCAATACCAGAACTTTGTAGGCAACAGTATTGGAAACATGGGTTTAGCAATGTCCCTGCTGCCAGAAGTACCCATGTGCGCTAGTTTGAAGGCAAACCAGTGGAGGAATTAACCCTACACAAATATGTTGTGAAAGATTCCAAGTCAGAACTACAATTTAATAGGAAAAAATTAAAGGCAGTAATACAGAAACACCAGCTTAAACTGACAAACTCAGAATACAACGTGCCACCCTGTTGGTCAGGGTGGTGGTAGCAGTCCAGTTAAATGGTAGCAGCAGTCCCACTGGAGTGATGGATGTAGTCTTGTTGAAGTGGTGATCCTGAAGAAAAGTGATCCATCTGTGGAGGTCCACTGGTGGTTCTCAAGCCGTTCTTCTCTGGGAATCCAGTGGCAGTAGTGTTCCAAGCCTCAGCTTATATACAGGTAGGAATGTTCGGTTCCTCCCTTCTGAGCCGGGCATCTCACAATGGGAAGATGTAATTCTGTGAGTCATTCCAGGAGACCTGGATGGCCCATGAGCAGACATGGCCCCCACAGAGTAGCTGCTGCTTCCCCAGAGGTGTTACCCGGGCTAAGTAGGGAGAGGATAAAGAAAACTTCCCCACCTTAACAGCTTATGGAGATGGTAATGGAATACGTGCTTTTGGTTAAACCTTCCATGTAACCCAAGACACCATGTCACAAACCACTCTCTTATTAGCTACTTGAACAGCATTTCAATGTCATGTATTTCTAAAACCCCTCTGTTGTTGAATTTAAATAATCACGTATTTGCAACCTAGTTTTCTTAAATCTAATGAATGAAAAATGCAGTATGGAGTTTTTTCAGTGTACTTGGATACTTTGTAACCAAGCCATGTTGCCATGATGTTTTTCATTGCTTGCAAAGCATTTAACATGGAATAACCATTCAGTATTTAGATACCTATTACCTTATTGCCTGGTCATCTTCAGCACAGTAATTTTTTTTAAACTGCATGAAATAGTGATAGTAACAGCTGTGACAAAAAGGAGTGAGTCCAGCTGAGTGATACCCCAGCATGGATACAGCTGGAAGCTGGCAGACATGATGTATGAAGAGTAGCAGGAAGAAAGAGGTTTGTGTAGCCTCCAGAAGAGAAGGTTAAAAAAAAAAAAAAAAATCTTACTGCTGTCTTCAATTACTTAATGGGTGTTTGTAAAGAAGATGAATTCTTTTTGGAAGTGCACAGCAAAAGTATATGGTGGATACAAACTACCTCAGGAAAAAATTGGGTTTTATTTAAAAAATGAACTTCACTGTGACTGAGGACTGAAGCAGCAGTCACCCAAATAGGTGGTAGAATCTCCATTCCTGGAAATACATGAAGTGTTGATTTAGGTAAGGCCATGAGCAATGCTGAAACTAGACTTGCTTTGTAAGACGAAGATAAGGTCTCATCCAATCTAAAATGTTTTATGATTCTAGGCAGCTGCTGACTTTCAATAGCTTTTTGTTTTTAAAGTTTCAAGATGAGGGATATGCATCCTTAATTATTCCTACTGAGAAGAGATGTGGTTGTCATTCATGTTTTTCTGGTTTTGTGAAATAAACCATAGAGGTTTCTGTAAAAGATTCAAAGTGATCAGGACTTGATACTTCTTAAAATTTTTTGATACATACTTTTGCCTCAGTTTCTTATTTGGAATAAACTCATTTTCATTTTGCAAGTAGAAAGGAATTGTGCTGTACAGAACTTCTCAAAAATCTTGAAAATATGTCAAATGAAAATCTGGAGTTTGACAAGGTTTCTGTACGTAAACAAATGCTGTTTGGAGCCCTGGAAAAAAAGGGAACATAAATTCACCCCAGACAGCTTTAACTTGCATAATCAACATTTGCACAGCAGGTCACACTTGGAAAACCTGGCAGTTTTCCAGGCCTCATGTTCCTGCGCAGATGACTGGTTTTGCAAATGTGTCTTGCATATAGGTGTAAAATAGTTTTATTTTGCTGCTGGAGTTTTAATATTCTTCCCCCCCCACCCCAAATGTGTAATTATTGTGACTACTGAAAAGAGACTCATTTTTCCTCAAAAGTTCACTTTGGTCACAGCATCTCATATCATTAATTGAGCATGACTTTGGGGTGCCCATACTTTCCTGAGCTGAAGAAAGACAGAGCAACATATAACAGATCTTTCTCCCATTTTTTTAAAGAACTGTGTCAGAAAATAATGGGGCAGAGTTCATCAGCCTCATTGTAACATATCATCTTAATGATTATCTAGTCCCACTGCCTGACCATGTCAGGGCTGATGTAGGTGATCCCCTCTCTAGGAAGCCTGTTCTACAGTTTGAGCACTGGTTGCAGACAGCAGGCAACCTGTGAATGACATCAGCATGGTAAGACTGTCCTGAAATGTTTCTCTCTCATGATCTTGCCTGCATGCCACCTTTTCTAAGATCTTCTTATAAGAAAAATCAGTGGAAGGAAAATTACATTGGTAAGAGAATGCCCCAGTACAAAGAGAAACAAGAACCATACTGTCATCAGCTGTCCTCCTTCCTGCAGTCTGTTTATGATAATTTCCTAAGTCTTTTATTTTCTGTACTTGTTTGGTTAAAAAAAAAAAAGTGTTTAGAATGAGGCCTGTTTGTTGCATATTGTGAAGGACTGCATGAATAAATGGCATTCCTTCCTTTCTGCAGTCAGATTAAAATGAAGTTCACGACACTCATTTGAACAACTCTCGTTGATTAGTCTTTCACGGCAAAAAAAGCTTGCTGGAATGGAGGAAGTAGGGAGGCAAGCCAGAGAAACAATTTTAAGTAAGGATTTAATGCTTTTTTAATACCTTCCTCTTTGAGCAGCAGATTAGGATTCCTGCCCAGGTGAGGGGAAGATTATATTTGATGTCTAGGACATCAGCTTTCAGTTTTCTCCTGTGCCCAGTAATGGCTGATACTCCTTGTACTTGAGTACTGCTGTTGCTCGCTGATCACTCAGTTCTTCCTATTTCTCTGGCTCCCTTCCTCTTGCCCTCTGCCAGTAGCTCTTCTGCACTGGACTGGGAGGAAACTAGATTAGTAGGGCCATATTTGTTCCCAGTGCAAAATTCCACTTAGAAGCTGTAGACTTTTCAACCTAAAAGCACGCTTGCAGGTTTGGGGAGAATTTTCTTAATTACTGGAAATACTGTGTATCTGTCTCTTATCCTCGTGCACACTGACAAAACTTCTAACACACAAGCATACAAACAAATAGGTGAATGAAGCACACATAAAAAGAAATTATTTTAATTAAACATCAAATGGAGCTTCTAATCAGATTGAAGTAATTTCATTATTTCATTTCCAGATTCTAGCTGTTCAAGACATGTACTCATAAAAGCACTTTTCATGGCAACTGAGCTGGGACAAACTTGCCCTAGTGCAGATGCACCAAACCCTACTTTTATGTATGTCTACTCGGCAGTATATTTTACTTCTTATTCAGGCAAAATACTTTTTTTTCTGTTTGTCTTTTGCCAGTATAACTGCATTTGTATGAAAACGTTTGGCAGCATTGTTGTGTAGCATGTAACTGTAGCAGTTTTATACTCCCAGCCAGCACAAGTGCTTTGGTTAAAATTTCCACTTGTATACAAGATGTTTACCTCTCTGTGTATGTAACTGGAAGTAGGTGGTTTCATTGTTCACCAAGTAAGGATGTTTCCATGATCTGGTGAAAAAAGAGGAAATAAACTTTCTGAAAGGAATATTGGTTGTTTCAGCAGTTGATGGCTTTTTCCTGTCCTTTAAAGAGGAAAAAGTAAATAAAACCTTATTTTGGCTTTGCTTTGAAACATTTTTCTGTCCTTTGTCTTGCTTATACATGGCTTTTCATTAGTCAAAATGGATTACCTTTTGATTTTTATGAATATCTTGAAATGTATATATTTCAACAAGATTTTAGTATTTTACAATATAAAATTATACAGATGTTTTGCAACATACTGTTTGATCACTGTCATGATCCTGAAATCATAAAGGTAAAGATACTTCTACATGCAAAAATATTACAGTTTGGCTGTTCACTTCTCTTTTCAATCAGTTTGCCTTAAGTGGAAGCCATAAAAGTAGCAATGTCAGCACTATGGTCTTTTTAGGTTTCAGCTACTATTCCAATATGCATCATATTGGATAATCCAGAATGTATACTTTTATTCCTTATTTGTTGGTTTTCATGCCATGCCTCAGAGGACCTCATTTTTACAAAAGAGACTAGACTGGTTAACTGTCTCAGGTTTTATGAAACATTTTACCTGGGGGTTTCGGTGTACAAGTGAAGGTCTGTCTCCATCAGATGAAAAATATGACTTATAATATAACATAATCATAGAATCATTAAGAATCTAGAAATGCTGCCAGTAGCTTTTCAATGCTATGGCTGTTTTCTGTTGGATGAAATTTGTTCATAAAAGAGACACTTGCCTACTCTGGAAAGAAATGTGTATATGAAAGCTTGAGTATATATTGTCAACACTCTCGCATCGAGTTAAGTGGTTTTGTAATGTTGAGCCTTTCAACCATTGAGAGATTGGCATTTTGTGTCTAGGAGTTTATACTATGTTCTTTTTGCACCTGTGCTTTTCAGGGTCCTGCAAAAAGTAGAGGTAAAACAGCAGGAAGACTACTGGATGGTGGCTGAGCACTGAACTTTATTACGTGTTGCTTAACATTACAGGTCAGTTTAAGGAGGAAAGGTTTTGCTACTTAAGACATCACCTATACTACAGCATTTTGGAGAAGTACAAAAGCAAAATAATGATCAGTGTGAATCTTGTGTGGAAAACCTTAACTAAGACAAATGGGAAAAATTCTGGATTTCGTACCAGAATAGAAGTTTTGTATCTTAAATTGCATTATTATGAGTTATTTCTACAGATAAGGAACATAACAGATCTCGGTAGGTAAAAGTAGTAGCATTGCTTCTTGCTGCTGCTCTTGTATTTTTATATATAGTAAACTGCTACAAAGCCAGAGAAACGTAGGTGTGACAATGTGCATGATCCATGGAAAGGCACCTTCTGAACACATGATATGTGGCACTCTCGCTACCCCTTGAAGACTGCTTTACAGAGAAGGCAATTTTCTGTGCAAAAACTCAGCTGTTACACAAGAGTATTTCTGGGGACTTGAGTAGCTATTTGGATTGCTCTATAGTTGAATTTACTGCAACAATAAGAAAAAACACTACCAGTTTAGTTTGTGGAACTGATAGTAACAACCTGATATATGATGCAGACAGCAGCAAATCTCACTTTAACAAGTTACGAAAGATTTTTAGTGGCTTGTATGGTTTTTGCATGTTGCAGCTGAGGAACTAAGGAGGCACTATTAGTTTGCTGGGCTGTGATTATTGTAAACAAGGTGATGCAGTAGGTTTCCTATGTGACTTCTTGCACTTAAGTGGGAGTGCTCAGAAGCTATCAAAATAAAATGGGATTCTCCATTTAAGTCATTGTATCTCTGGGATAACAACTACTGTTTTTACAACAGTCATTGTCACTCAGCCTCCCTAAAAAGGCTACCAGGGTATTACATACCTTAGAAGTTAATTTCAGGATTGTCTGGGTTATTTTTTTTATTATTTCACTCCATTTTCTGTATAGGGTTTTATTTTTGTGATGTGAGTTGGGTTTTTTTTAATAGGTGACTCATATAATTAAAGTGGATGGACAAGGTCCAACACAGCTTTTTTTCGATCTCTACAAATTGCTCTGACTCAGGAAGGGCTTACAGTCTAGAGGCTGGATTGTTAAGAGTTTGTGTAGGTGCAGTGTGCCAGCATTGAATGCACTGTAATTAAACTCACACATCAAAGCCTTTTAGAAATGCCCAGACAGATGAAAAACACACATAGAAAAAGGATGACACACACACTTTTGCATAACACTCATATTTTCTGAAATGGTTGCTTTGACTATGAAGAAAAAATGATACCGTACATACATAGAGATGAGCTCATTCAGCTACACTAAACCACTGTTAGAAAATTCAGCTCTGTGGGTTAATCAGCTCTTTTGTGCTGCTCATATTTAATAAAATGAGGCTAAGAGTCCTTGATGGGCTGGCTTTTCCTCCATATCTCTGATATGCCATCTTTTGTGCAGTGTCCTCAAGCACTTAGGCATATAAAGGAAGGCATGTTCACAAAAGTTATAGTGTTAGCTATGACGGCATTTATTCTCTGAAAGATAAACTGCTGTATTTTATTGTGAATTCATAAGAAATTTGATAACTATGCTTTCTGAAGAAGAAATATGAACAGCTACCAATACATTTTCACTGTTTAATACTTTGATATTAAAAGGTTTTTAGATTAGTGCCGTTCTACATTTTTATTGCATTATAAAGGCAAATGAAGCAAGGGTGTTGAAAATGTAAAATCCTGCTATGAAGAGATCAGAGGGCTTGGTTTTGGGGTTTTTTTTTAACAAATCTTAGTTTTTTGCTTATGCAGAATCCTTTGACAGCCAGTGTTGTGAACTTACAGTTAGCTGGCATGTTCTAGGCACCAGGCCAGTAATATGATCTGGATTTCACAACATCATTGTGATAAGACAGACAAGCATGAATTTTTTCAATCTGCTTGCTTTCCTATTCCCTGCTCCTCATCTCAGCGCTCATGTTCTGTTTTTACTCCTCACAAACATTTTCTTGCATGGAATTATATTAATTTATCCTCTCAATTTTTACCTCTCAAATGTAATCTTCAAACTTAATGTGAAGTTTGCTCTTTTCTAAGGAGAGGGACTTCCACTGCTACAGGTTTTCTTTTAGAATAAATTTGCAAATTGACTTTTAGATTAAAAGTATTGCTATTAAAAACCTAGATACTAACTTTTTATTGTTTTGTAAAAGAAAACAGGAGTTCACAGTGAAAATACAGCACGGTAATATACATGCCACATGTACTGGAAAAGCTTTAAAGTTTTGAAGTTTTAAAGTAAATACATAGGAAAGGGCTGACACATAGTAGCATGCAGTTTTAGTTATGAAAACATGATATTAAACTTAATTGAAAAATTTAACTCCACACTTACAGAGGGAATAACTTCTGGGGTTTTGCCGCTACTTACTTGCTTCCATTGTAAAAATTGCCAAACTCGCATTAACCAATTAATTCCTTTAAGATACTTGTGTTAGAAATGCATTCTCTTGTCAGCTTTTGTATCCACTGAAAACTGGTGAAATTTTGGTTCAAGCACCACTTCAGTTTTCTTAAAAGGTAATACTTTTTCCAATGAGGGGAATGGATGACTAAAGCAACACTTCAAAACGAGAGTGTCTTCACGAGCTCTTGGAGAACTTTTGTTTTGAAATACTATCAGTTGCTGCAAGAAACTGCAGAAGATTATGTATTTTTTGCTGCCATGATGTAACTTTCTTCAAGTTTTGGCAAAAGCTTCTTTAGTTGCAAGAAGTACAAATTTTCTTCTTGATTACCAAGAATTTTAGTTGTGTTGTTTGTGGATTGTTCTTTGTGCTTTAGTAAAGTTCTGTCATAGATGTGGAATGTAATTACTGAAAGAGAGCACTGCTTTTGTTGTTGCTTCCCTTAACAGCGGCCTCACCTTATTTTCACTTAATCCAATCACTACCAGAAAGTGCTCATACTGTGTGTGCTCATATGTGTGCCTGCACATTGTCCACAACAGCCCTTAAACAGATTCATATTTTAATGAATGTGACTCGTTTTACCCGTGAAAAATAGCAGTTAGATCCTGTAATAGCTTAATGCCTACATGAATGTACTCATAAATGCTGATTTTTTAAAATTGTTTTTGCGAAATATTTCAAATACTTGCTTTATAGACTGTTAAAGTATCAGAAAGTTTTCTATCTCCCTAATCAGACATGAGTGTAAAAAATACCGAATGGAGATTTCATAATTTTTATTACAGACAGTCCTTTAGAAAATAGTATGTCCTAGAAAATTTCTTGGAAGGCAAGTTTAAGGAAGTATGAAGATCAAAGTTACATGCAGCAATAAGCAAGATTTTTTAAAAACTAAAATCGTATTCTTGAAAACATTATCAAGGCTTTCACTGGCCTGGCACGTAATGTCTCAGCTATCTTTACAAATTTTATTATGTGACGGATTTTTTTGTTTGGGCTGGGGGGGTATTTTTTGTTTTTTAAAGTAAAAAAACCAGGCTTGCTGCTTTATCTTAGGTTGCAGTCCTGCTCTGATAAACTCACGTTAGCGAGGTGGCCCCGTGCAGCGGGAGCTCCTGGCAGCCGCGCCTGCGGAACCAGCCGTCCCCCTGCAGCAGCCCAGCCCGTCCTTACCTCGGCTCCTCGGGCTTCTCCCTCCGCTCCTCGGCCGCTCCCGTCAGCAGCTGCCGGCGCGGCCCGACCGCGGTGCCATCGCCTCGGCGACCCGCAGTCCGCGTGTGCCGTGCTGGGACTAGACGGGACGTGCTTGTGAGAGAGGCGTAATTCTTTCCTTTTCTGTGTTTTTCTTGCTCAGGACTGTTCTGGGCTCAGCAGCCCCGGCTGAGCCTCGCGTCCGAACGGGGACCGTCCCGCGGGGCGCTCGGCGCTCCCGCCCGTCCCTTCAGGCGGCCCGGAGCAGCCTCATTTGAACCCCAGCTCTTTGTGGCAGGCTTATCCTGGCCGGGAAAGGGGGAGAGAAGCCGAAGCAGCGGCGAGCTGCCGGGCGCTGGTTGGACGGGCGAGCTGCCTCCGCCCCCGGGCCGCGGCGGCAGCGGGGCTGCCGGGAGGAGCTTCGTGCTTCGGCCACCCCGGGTGAGCCCTCCCCGCCCTGGCTGCGGGACCGGGGCTCGGGGGAAGCCGAGTTTCAACCGAGAGACGAGGCTAATGCTCGGGGTTAAGGGGAAATTCGGGAGACCGCGAGGAACGCGGGTCCGCTTGGTTAGATAAGTGAGAGTAAGGGTGGTAACTGCACGAGACTCGGCCCCAAAATGCCGGGGTGGGGGGGCACTTCCTGTCCTAAAATCTCGTCGCAGCTTGCTCAGGGATGCAGGGATGGATGGTCATCCCAGGCGCTCGGGCGGGCGCCAGCGGAGCCAGCAGACGCGTTCAGTGTCGCGCTCTCAGGGGCTCCTTTCTTAGTACTTCCTAGGTCATCTCTCTCAGGCAACAGCTCGATACCAGAAATAAAGGAAAATAGTCCAAATTCAAGCAAACTCTTAAAACACTCTAATGCAGATTGAGAATTCATTATTTGGCTGGAACCTCAGTGCATTTTGTAATGTTTATTGCTACTTGTCCTGGTGATCTAAAGCCTGTTTCTCAACTGAACGTTGGGAATTCTTGCTATTTTCCTAGAGCCTTTCTAAAAATTTTCTATTATAGAACTCTCTGTGCGTAGACTGGTTTTGGTTATTAGCTGTCACCTCCGGGTTTAAAAAAGATTTGTCGAATGAATGCCTCTAAAATCTGCCTTTATAACTTTGCTGGGAATTCTGCAAAGAAATTAGCAAAATTAAAAGTAAAACTTTGCAACATAAAACTGGTAATTTTTATTACAATTTACGAAACCAAATGGTTGTTTCAGTCACTGTATATCATTGACATCCTAAGAAAGCTATATCATATTGAAATAATGGGTTTGTTTGCAATTTGTCAGTCAGTTTTGGAGATCTTTGGGTTTTGAAGAATTGGAGGAAACCAATATGAGAACACTTGAATTAACCAAAGGACAAATGAAGAGGTTTAAAGACGCTGGATTAAAACTAATTCTGTTCAGGTTAAAACATGAAAAAGTAGTTGTTATTATCACGCTAAATTATTTCCATCACAAAAGTGGATGTCAGAAAAAACCCCATGTCTAACTACGTTACACTAGCAATTCAGTATGCCTTAGGCTTTTAAAGTTTCTTGTACCTTTCCTGTATGGGCTGTGATTCCTTCAAGGAATACTAGTGTCTCTAATTATTTACTGCTGTTATGTTACCATTATTTTCTATTTTAACTCAGAAGCTTAATTCCTTTCTATTCTAAAGAGAGAAGACCAGGGACTGGAGTGGCTATTTTAGTGCTAGTTAGTAGCATGGTCTGGATGCTTTGGATTAAAGCAGTCCAAAACTTTACCAATGTACCAGTTATGCAGAACAAGCTGGCTTAATAGAACCAGTAAGTGATAATTCTATTAACTTTTGCCAGATTTAGCAATATTCCCATTGAACTTTCATTCAATTTGTGTACAATTCACACTCCTGCCTTCCCAAGCTAGGGTAGCCTAGGATACACAGAGCTGCTCAAGGGGGGGGAATGGGAGCAGGAAGAGTGAAGGGAGTAGGCTGCCAGGAGTGTTTACCACGATATTAGGGTGGTTGTTTCCTGATCAGTTTTTTCAATTCCTAACTACTTGTAAAGCTAGATAGGTGATTCCCTACCTAGATTACTACTTAGGTGGAGTGTTTTGTTTTAATTTTAAAAGGAACAGTTTTTGAGTCTGCTTTTGTAGGTAAATACGGGTTTCTAATTTGCAGTTACATCCTGCAGCACCAAGGTTCTTGAAAAAACAGGATTTCCTGAGGATGAGGTTGTTTATTTAGGACCATATTTATAAAGTATCCATAACCACTTTTAATCTCTTTAATTTACAGTTTGGGTCCATTGATTTTAGGTGCAGTTAAGATTTTAGGTGCACTTAAATAGGTGCAGTTAAATGCCTAAAAATTTTACCCAATGAAGGAGCTTAGAGACTTCTCTTGTGGTGTACTTTTTAGTCATTAGTGTTCTCTTACAGGTAATTGCATTATAAATATAAATAAAAATATTTGAAAAATCAAAAATAGCCAAACTGTTTCTTTGACTGTCTTCTTTGCTGAACAAGAAACATTATTGCACAGATCAACCTTTTGATAAAGGACTGAGGGCTTTTTAGCTTCTTAAAAGCTGTTAAAAGCTTAAATAACCTGTTCCAAGTAGCATATCAGTCATTCCAAAGAGCATATGACAAAGCTGACTTATTTCTTCAACCTGTTGAAATTTTGTCTACAGGGAAAAAAGAAAAGTTGTGCCATCTTGATAGATGGCAGGGAGCTTTTATTTGGATGTGCCAAATAGTTGTAGGATATCTGAATTATTTGGGTAACATTAGGTGTTTGCTCTTTGGGAAGGATGAAAAGGAAAATGGGATTTGCCTGTGTGGGCAATCTGCTTGGACCAAACAGGAATACCTTTTCCTTGGATTTATAATACTGTGAAGTGCAGTTCATTGATTGTTTTTGAAAGGCTTTAGGCTGACTGATGTGATTTGCCCAAGATTTCATAGTTGATTTGTGTTTCATACTGAGAGTCTCAGAGATCAGCTTGCATTAAAGTCTATGATGAGAGACTAAAACATCCTACTAGCAGAACGGTACTAGCATCTAGTTATTTCTGGCTGTGAAAGCTGACAGTTGTCTTCAGTGGGGTAATGCAGTTGGCAAGGAGTGGTTTTGAAAGACTTGGCTTTGAGAATGAGTGAAAATACTATAAAACATCTGGTCATAGAAATTAACTTTGAGTCAGTGATCAGAAATTCAAGGTAAACAGAAGGAGGTAAAATGTGCCAATTTGAAAAAGGTAAACGTTGAGAAATCAAACAGTTTGGTTTTCCAGACAGGATGCAGGTCAATTCCCAGATTCATTTGCCACAAGGTCTTTCAAACCCAAAAATTAAAAAAGTGTTTTTGTAGGAATAGCAGGAAAAAGAAAAAATTAACAGATCCAGAGAAAAAACATTGTAAAGAAAAATTACCACCCAGATTTAAACCCAAAAATGTTTATATAAGATCTGTCTCAGGAAGTCCCTAACTTCCACTTGCTGCTGACAGGAAGCAACATCTGGAAAACAGCTATTGTACCTTTGCCTTTCTCCTGTATTCTTTTTTGAAGCATTCTCTACTTTCTGACACTGGATAGCATATGTTGAGAAGTGTTAAAATGCATCACTCTTAAAGCATTTAATCTTCTTTAATGTATTTTTCCTGATTCATGGGAAAAGCATTAGGCAATAGGTGGGTTTTGGGGAATAATGGAAAAAAATCAGCAGTATTCTGGAGAAAATCTGTTTTGTTTAGAGGGAAAGCTTTGGTAGAAAGCTCCAGACAGCTTCAGAATATTTTAGCTTGTTTCAGTGGGTGACAAAATTACTTGCGTCAGTCAGAGATGATTTGGGGTACAACTTCCCGAACGTAATTCCACTTGAATTCTTGGTAGCATTTTCTTTCACGCACTGCTATCTTAGTGTGAAAATTGCTTGGGTTTTTCTGCACTTACTTATCTGTTTTTCTATATTAGGCCTCATTGGTGCAGTGACAAATGTGGGATGATTAATTGCGGTGATCCATTAGCGTGAGGTTATTCAGGAAAGACTATAAAATTTTAATTTTGTTACTTGATGTTGCTGAGGCTGATTGAGCCAAAATAAAGGTGCCCTCTCTAGCTCTACATTTTTATAAGGTGATTTTTTGTTTATATCTATGATAAAAGAGATTGCTTGAAGTACTTGCTTTATTCACAGTTAAAATCAGTGTCCATTATCTACTCATACATACAGAGCCTTCCTGCTGCAGCAAATTAGTCCATATAACTGCTGTTCTCCAAACTCCCCCTACAAGAATAGATATGCAGGTATAGGCTAGAACATTTGTCAAACTTGTCATAAAACAATAGAGTTGTGGCTGGAAGACACCCCTGGAGATCATCTGGTCTACCTTCTGTGGAAAGCAGGGCCATAAATTAGGTTATCCAGGGTCCAATCAAGCCATATCTTGAATATTTCCAGCAAGGAAGTTGTTCTCCTCTGGGCAACAGATTTCAATATTGAAGTGTATTCACAGAGGAAAAATTTGCTTATATGCAGATAGAATGTCCCCCATCACTTCTTGTCCTGTTGCTATCACTCTGGAGAGAGTATTTCCATCTTCCCTGTAAATTCCGTGTAGCTAGTGGAAGAGCATTTAGGTTCCCTCCCTGCCCCTTGACTTCTCTAAGCTGAACAAACCCAATTCCTTTAACCTTTTTTCCTATCACAAGCTTTCCAATCCTGTTAACAGCTTGACAGCCATCCATGGGACCGTGTCGTAATTGTGTAATGTCTCTCTTGAGATATTTTATAATGAATACATTTCTATATATTCCAAATCCCATGGTGTTGCCTTAGCAAAGTTTTGTCTTCAGTTGTTTTTAGAGTATTCTGAATTCTACCAAGGTTAATCAGTATATACGTTTGGTTTTGTAGAAATTTTTCCCAACCCTCAATCCATGAAAAATATCCAGTCTTCTTGAAACCAGTCATACCACAGTACAGTTGGGTTTTTTGCCTATGAGCTAATCTCCTAACAATGGTTTCTTTGGTTTTACAAACTGCTGACTGTAGTAATTTGGACTTTCTGCCACATAGCTAATTGATAAGTTACTTTCCCTCTGTCCTCTGCTGGGTTTAGTATGATAAAACCACACTGCTGTATGTAGGAAAATGCTTTCATGAATATAGTTGACTACAAATTGGAAACATATCCTTGTCTTTTCTGGCTCTCCTGTCAAACCAGTATCATTATTCAATTTCTGAGGAGCAAAAATGGAAAATAATTACTTTCCATAGATTCTCTTCTGTGATGTGTGCCAGTTACGGAATGTCTTGCAGACTCTGCTTGCTGTACTGTAGGAATGCTCTATGCCCAGGCAGCCGTGTCCTGTGGCCGCATATGTGCATTCAGGGGCTGTGAGTATCTTCAGAAGTGTGCATGACTGTAAGTAGGGACCTGAATTGTTCATTAAAACATTTAACTTTTTTTTACATCCTTTTGCAGCATATATTTGTGGTTTTCACAGTAATAGTACAATTTATCAAATAAATGTGATAGTTTATTACAGTACTTGATCAAAATGTTACCTAAGAATAATAAATTGAAGTCCCCAGGCTAATGTGAAATACTTCTCCATCAGCTAATTATTCTTTGTTGCAAAGCAGTGAATGAGTGACAAAAATATTGTACAGCAACTGTTTCCTAGCTTACTTGCATTTGCAGAATTGCACAGACCCTTAACAGAGCACTGTGCACGGAAGTATATATCACATATGCAGTAGTGATGTGGTTGAACCACCTCATTTTTGCATTGTTAGCCCTACTATTTTACAGTATAGTTTTATATTCAATATTTTAAAAGTTTAAAAAATAAAAAGCAAAAAAGACACAGTTGAGAATGCTGCAAGTTTGCAGTCTTTATCTGCACAGATTCTTTTTATGATCAGTTTTGCAACAGTACATATTTGTGAGACAGTTTTAGGTACTGTAAGTTTTGGATTACACCTTGTGCTTGCAAATTGTCATAAACCCCCAAAGAGATTTGAAATTCTGAATTGTTACGAATAAATGGTGTTGTTTAGGTCAAAGAAGTCTGTGACAGAACAGAAAACTTGAGCCCAGGCTTTCTAACTTGCAGGCAAATGCCTTAAAAACCAGATTTCTCTTTGTTTCTGTTACTGTAGTTTAAAGTAATACCTGCCCAGCTTTTCTCATTAGTATAACGTTGTACACGCGCTTTACTGGACTGGAAGTGTTTTGTCTTTCTTAGCATGTTATGTCAGTCTTTAATGAGGAACAAATTGCACACCATAGGTGTTTGTGAGCATTTTAAAGCTTACATGCTCCAGCTGAGGTTCATCAGAACTGGGTGAAGCTGAATAACCACTGATTTCCAAAGGCTTGGGAGTATTTTTCTAAAGACCTCTTTTTTAGTACCCATCAGCACTAAACTATGCTTATTTATTATCTGCCTCAGTGCTACTTTCTCAGAAGCCTTGTTTTCTTATTCAGTACTCAATAGGAGAAGCTTAACTGTGAGTCAAGACACAAATATACAGACTTAGGTTTGCATCCTGCTGAACACTGCAGTTCTCCATAAATTCCTTTTTTCAGTAAAATTTAGCCTTGGAAATTGTTGTCTGGTGGATGGAGCACTCAAAATCCATTATTTGGGTGGCATTGGCTACTGCATTTCAAGTCCACTTTTTTGTCATACTAATGTTTTCCTGTCTTTAAACCGTTTCTAATTTTACTGCTTATTTTGATCTCTCCAGTAAAAGTTTAAAAGCTTGGTGTTATAGGTTTGGTTTTCTTTTGCCAACTTAAAAATAATTGGTCCCCTTTACACAGAGTGACTTTCATTAATACATTTATTCCTAGATTGTTTGGCCATACTTTTCCTTGGTCTGTGTTTTTACTTCCATGATACCATAAACCAGTGAACACTGTTGTCTGCATACAATATCCAGCTGCAAAATTAGTTCTGGTGACAATGGAGAAAAGTGAGTATCACTGGAAAATGATACTTGCCTGTGGAAGAAGCTGCCCATGAGCTCACTCTCTGGAAAATATCCCGATGGCTTCACATCTTAGCTTTTTTCAGTGCACAGTAGCACAAATGTGAGCCAAAGTTTGAAAAGCTAGTGCTGTGTGTTTGCTTTGGCATGGGGCAGCCCTGAGGCTTTCCTTTTAGAAATGGGTCTTGAAGTCTTTTGCTGAAGGGAATAATTTTGTCATTCCTCTGTGCAGAATAAACTGATTCTCATCTATACCTATTATCACATCATATATATGGAAGAGTTTAAAATGTCACTGCCCAGATTAAAAAAAAAAAATCAAAACAAACACCCCCCCCCCCAAAAAAAAAAACCACAACAACAAAAAAACCTCAACTAATTATTTTTCTTGGGCTTTTTTTGTTGCTTGTATATCTAGTTGGTCCTCATCTCTATGTTGTCCTGGAAAATAAATTCTTTGCGCTGAAAAATTGCTTGCAACCACTGCTACAGAGTAGAAGGGTGTTTATACCTTTGATGTCAATGAGAGTAGCTGCAGACTTGCTCCAAATAGTTGGAAAGTGGCCTTGACCTGAGCTGCCAAAAGGCATGTTGCAGTGTAGAGGCTATGAGCAAATAGAATTTTTACAGCCATAACTCTAACTGCATTTTGATGTGCCATTTGACAAGAGGGGACAGTGAAGAGCTGCTGTATGGAACCTCAGTCTAGGTAGGATCTCTACACTGTTGAGAAGCCTTGGGGACTCAGGGTTTGCTCAACAGCTGCTACAGAGCCACTGTAATAGCAGGGAAATTGGAGTTCTTCCGTCTTTCTGAGGTGTAAGGTACCTGCCCCGTGCTGGCCGTGCGTAGGCGTTAGGAACTCTCGAGTGTATGGGATGATGGCTGAAGCAGTTCCCAGTATGGTTGAACCCCTTGTAATGGGTAAATTCAGAAAAGGTGAAAATAATAATTGGGGTTGTTTTTCCCCTCTAAAATCTAAGTAAGACTGAGACGTGTAAACAAAGCCGGACAAAAATGCTGTTTATGTTTCTCTAGTATGATACATAATAAACTGGTATGACTATTACCTCATTTTCACAAGAGTGAAAAAGGACAAGGAAAGAGTGGGTATTGCTGCTCTTGACAAATTTTTAGAAAAGTGTCTTCTAATCAGATAAAGTAATACTTTTTTTTCTTTTTACCTCTCTGCTTTTGTATATATTTTGATAATCTAGGAAAGCAAACTCCAATTATTCCCTCTTCCTTCAAACTCACTCATCCTTTGGCTTGGGATATTACTGTAGTTGAGAGAAGTAGAAGAACATTGGCATACTTTATCTGTAGGTACAGAACTGCAAACTACTAACATGAATTACAAAAACAGAGGGATTTTGTTTCATTTTGTTTTAAGAAAATAGAGCAAATAAAACAACCACTGAAACTGTTCATACCTTTGATGATACATCATTCTGTCTTTCTAGAGACAGAAATGTGTAGCGATAGAAATTAAGATAAACTGAGATTGGTTTTAGGAGGCACTTTTTGGGAGAAAGCAATAAATATCCCAAGTTACTCTTAAGCTAAAACCATTAAGGTAGTCCAAGTCATATGAACTTTATAAACTGTATGTATATTTATGAGATATATTACTTCTTCAAGAGAGCATTTTTAATATGGAAAGAAAATTTTTGAAGGACTGGTCTGTGTCACTGCAGAAAGTTAAACTAGACTGTAAAACTTGACCTGATTTCTAAGCATCTTTTTTTCTTTGTTTTAACTCCAGCGTAACTGGAAATTTCAGTTGGTTTGTGTGTTGTTCAGGTGTTAATCCAGCTGTATTCCACTCATTCTCAAGGTCTGAATGTCCCTTTTGGTTTTGGTGGGATTATTAAATTACCTTTGGTCACTGGAGCACTCTCCTATTTATCATGTCAGTGGGTCTAATGGACATGTGGTTATTTCATAGTTCAAATTCACAGATTGCTGTGGACTTGACAGACAATTTAGTTATGACATTATGGTTTTCAAGTGAAGCATTTAACAGTTCATAACAAACTGAGTTTGTTCTGGCTTGTTGCTGCCTCTTTGTCTGTTTCTTCAGTTTTCCATGACAGGTCATATGATTTCTTTATTCATTCCTCCCTAAGCTGTGTAAGGCTTTTCCAGAATGCATGAATGAATAAGCTAAAAACCTAAAGAAATCAGGTATTGCAGCCTGGCTAATGCTGGTCTTAACACAGTGTGATCCAATGAGCAACTTGCTGGTCAAGGTGGCAGAGATCTGAAGAAACAGCTACGTAACAAGCTCAGCACGCGTGAGAAAAAGTCTTGCAAGGGATTTCCAAAAAGTATTTCTGAATCTCAGAAAAGAGCAGAAAAGTTAATGAAGATCTTCCAGACTGGTGGCAGACCCAGGAAGTGGGAAGTGTTGCAGTGGGCTCTGGTCATGGGGACCAGCAGCGTTGTGTCCCCCCACTGTCAGCTCCACTGGCTGGGGCAGCTCTCACTCTTTTCTTAGTGTCCTTGTTATAGTCCTGCAAATTGCTTGTAGTAGGCATTATCCTAAGTGCGAAAAAGCTTTTCTGTCTATTTAAGAGGGGTCGTAGAACTCAATCAGTAATTATGGTATTTTTCAAAATGCAAACCCAAGCTCTCCTTTGTTTAATGGCCCCAGAGCACAGTGGGGGTAAACTGCTTCTGGCTGCCTTATTCATTAAAAATTATGCAACTCTTTCTGTTTGAAACTCTAGATCAATTGGTTGATTGATTTGTTTATTTCAGGAATTTATCTCTTGGATTTAATCTACATTGATTCTGCATATCCTGCTTCAGACAGCATAATGGAGAATGAACAAAGATCCAATCAAATGAACAATATTCTCCGAATAATAGCTGACCTGCAAGTATCCTGCAACTATGGTTGGTAAATTTTGTTATGCCTATCAAGCCTTAACTAAAATTGTTTTAGTACAAAATTGTGGAAGCAGATTTTGGCCCTGAAGGAACAAAAGAGACTAACGTTGGTAGAGCTGAACAAGTGTAATAAGTAAGTGATGTAGCTTCCACTTCTTTGTAACTTCAGTCTTACCAGTAAACTGGGCAGATAAGCATCTATTCTAAATTGTAAAAGCTATAACAGAGGTTGTGTAGAGTTTGCTGCTACGCAGGGGCTGCAAATGACATACTTTCAATTACAGCTATTGCATTTGGCTTATATTCTGTTTCCCCCAGAGGCAATCAGAGAGAATTATTGTAATATCTTCCCTTTACTTTGCAGTAGATATGATGTCTAGAGTGTAGAATGTATTAATTTCATTATCATTTTGTTGTTAGCATCCTCTGGTGATATGTTTACAAAATGAAATACAAATATTTCAGTCTATACAGCAGTTGTTCAACTGTGTTAAGGTTTTCCACATATGTCGCACCTGGATGAAGTCAGGAAAATGAGGGATTATTTCTTTTTATTAATGGGATTTTACTCTAAAAATAATTTCTGCAGTTCTAGCCTGCTAGTGAAGCCATATATCAAGGAATGTGCTGGTTTTGGTGTCTTAATGAATATTCAGTGTACTCTCAGTGACTTAGCTTGACTTTTCATTGCTTAAACATGTTAACAAGCTGGTAAGTCTTAAGTGCAGCTAAACAATCAAATAAATTCAGAAAATTTAAAAGCTGCAGTTTTGGAGAGCTTGAAAAAAAAGGAATGTTAGACTGTGAGAAAACAAGGTGAGAAGTTAACTGTGTACGCTTAAGTATCCAGCCCTTGACTTTTGCTGTCAGCTTTGGTATTTTAGTGTATTTAAAGGTAGGAACTAGACATAATAACATATGATTCTGAATACTTTTTAATTATTCAGGTGCCGTTTTCTTACTGTGAGTTTCATTTTGTTTCTGAATACTTTGAATTACAAAGAAACCTCATTATTTCATTGACCCTTTCCTTTTTACTGTTTTGATAGCTTCCTGCAGTGCTGTGCATCAATTTTGAGTGCTTTTGTTAAAATCAGGATGAAAATTAAAATATGACCTTGAAACATTCTGGAATAATGGGTACCTTTGAAACAGTTATCTTTATAAGAGCATACAAGTTTTTCTGTCATTCTGAACTTAGTGTCTTTCGTTCTAGGTATTCAGCATTGTAATTATTAATTAGTTACTTAATAACTTTTAAGTTTCCTTGGTTCTTGGACATATGAGAACCACTAATAGTTATGGCTGCAGGCCTTGATTTTCTCCAGAACAATGAACATGAAATTCAAGCATGTTTTGCAGCAGATAATTTTTTTCCACCAGTGAGATAGCATCTAATAAAATCCACAATCTTTCATGATCATGAAATGCATCTGTATTTTCTTTAACAACTGAGAGCATCCCTTGTGCTCAATCACATCTTTAACATCTTTTTAGAGTCAAAGTAGTATTTCTGCCCGATTTACTCTTTAGGGAGGTCCAAATTCTGTTTCCATTAAGGTATTGTAAGAACCAGAAAAACACCTCTGAAATAATAATTAACTTTGGATGACATAAATGTTCATATTTTTTGTTTGTTTGTTCAAACACTCCACAGATCATCTCACAACACTTCCCCATGTGCAAAAGTATTTGAAGTCTGTCCGTTACATTGAAGAACTTCAGAAGTTTGTAGAAGATGACAATTATAAGTAAGTACTGTTCTTTTCTTCAGGCATTAGGAAATTTAACGGAAAGATTACTTAGTCGTTAGTTTGACTAAGAGCTGAACAAAAAGCCCTTGGCTGAAGATGTTTTAGGGCATTTCTGCTGAGTAAAATCCAGAATGGCAGTCTTTCTTTATGACTATAAGCAGATTTACAAAGTGAAATATAACAGTGAACAGTAATAGTTAAAAGTAACAGTTCAGAGTAGATGAAAATCTAGTCTTTATTCTATTACATGAGGATTGTGTTCTGAGAATTTTGTTCAATAATCCTAATGTCATCTCCGAGATGTCCAGCATTGACTCCATATTATTATAAATAATACATTAAGAACATCTACCAATTTCAAGTTACTAAGTTAGTACTAATGATTTGGGGTTTAAGTTTTGGGGGTTTCAGCATGTTAATGCAGTGTTTACAAAAGACCTGGAGAAGAGTTATCTCACCCAGAGGTTTGAAGCAGACACCAGAGAGCACATTGGTGAATATGTGAATGTGCTCCAGTTAAAGGAAGTGATAATCCCTGGCCAGTAATTCTGAAAGAACTAGCAAATTAAATCATAGGCCTAGCAGCCAGGGTTTTAAATAGCTCAACCAAGGCAGATGCAATGCCATATAATTAGCTATTGACACATAGAATAACCATTTAGGAGAGCAGAATTTGAAGTATTCAGGGCAAACATATATTCAGTAACATGATGCTAGTATAAAATATTTTAGTATATGTTTTGGGGAGCAAGGTTGGTAATGAACTTGTTTAAAACCAGTCTTGTTACCAGTTTTGTTAAATACTTCAGTTAAGGACTTTGTCTCAGAATTTATGTGTCCTTAGAGTGTATGCTAATAAAAGGGTTCATTGAAATAGAATGTGGTTTGCATATCAAAAAGAAATAATCTGATGACCTGATGACTAAAATGATAGTGGCAGAAAACCCACAATGTTGTATAATTATTCTAAAATTAGTTTATGATGTTGATCAGTAGATAGCTGTCACAAGTGAGATACAGCCACAAAAGGACTAATTCATCCCTACTCCCTATCAAACATAGTGTTTCTATAAAAATAGACTTGTTTATACTGCTTCAGAAGGTGCTGGTGAGAGCTTACGTGGAGCATTGTATGCAATTCTGGCCATCCATGCTTACATGCTTGAAGTTTTTAAAAAATGCTGGTGCAATCAGATGAATAAAATCTATCTTGTAACACCAGATGTAAAGAACTAGGTTGGGCCTTAGCCTAGAAAAGGAGAAGTTTAGGTAATAGAATCACTATGTATAAACACAGCTGGAAGAAAATGGGGAGGGTAAAGAGCAATTTAGATGAAATTGTAATGGTAGCACGAGGATAAAATGCATAAAAAATTTTAGAAGCTAGATGTTAAAATATGGTTTGTAACTATCAGAGTAATGGAAGTCTGGAACCTCTTCTTAATCGGAATAGTGAGACAAATAATTAAATTATTTGAAGTTGAAACCTGATCAGTTAATGAAGTGAAAGCCAGCAGTTAGTGTTTGTGAAAAGAAAAGAACAGATTCAGTAATCAGAAAACTGTGCATTCCCAGTGTGGGGTCATGTACACATGCATATGAAGAGTGACCTTGACCAGTCATTTACATTTTGCTGCAATTAGCGCTGATGCTGCTGGCATACAGATGCAAACTTCTGCTGAGATGGAAAAAAAGGTGTCATCATAACAGAGACAAAACAGCACATGTTTTAGCATAACATGAGTCAGGCAATTTGTCTTTTCAATTTGGTGGTAACTCCAGCTGTTCCTCTGAGCTCTGGCTCCAGCAACGGGGCATGCAGGGCTATACCTTGACCAGATCTGTCAATAGGAATTCTTGTCATGAATGTGGGTGGAATTTGCTTTTCCTGAGAGAATAGTTCTAAAAGTAAAAGCTTCCAGACTTTTTACTTCTGAAAGTAAAAAATTCAGACAAGGTATTCTTTTGGAGCTTCTCAAAGTATTATCAAGACATATTCCAAATAGAGACAAAATGTCTAAAATTTGTCTCCTTGCTTAGGGTAAACTTGCCACAAAAGAAGCTGAAAGAGCACTGGGTCATTCAGTGCAAAAGCTTGTGCTTGGTGATGGTTTGAGATGTTTGTGCTTTTGTGTCTGGTTGATCATAGATACTAAGAATAGTGATGTTTCTGTAGGAAAATAATTTGGGGAAAAAAATAGCATGTTTAGTGTTTTCATGGCAAAATGTATCTGCTACATGGAATTAGAATTCCTGCCAGAGTACTGATGGTAGAATATGTAAATTCTTCCTTTACTCAGTCTCATGACATTGTATATGTTTCACACATGGACACATTGTGCAGGAGATGACATTGACCATGAGAGTGCACACAGCCTTTGAAAAGGTGAAACAGTCCAAGACTTTTGTTAAGGGAAGTCTGAGATTTAAATCTTAATGGTAAAATTTAACAAATTGTCATTATTTACTACTAATTTCCCACACACTTCCGTGCTTCATTAAAGTTGTGAAGACAGAGAAAAATTAAACTGAGTAATCATTGGTAAAGGTGAAAAATTGTAGTTAGTAGTGGCTTTGCAACCCCTGGACTGGATTAAAGAAACAGGTCATATTGTTCAATTTGATTTTTAGGTGGAGTTTCCTAATGATGCAACAGTGTTAATACCTTATATGCAACAGCTTTCACGAACTGTACTGTTTCAGATAAAAATAATTAAACAAGTGTAGTCCATAAGCATATGATACTATAACATAATATTTGTAAAAACTAGAAGTAATTCCATTTTAAATTTGAATATTCATGTAACTTTAGCAGCAACCTTGCTGATAATGCTTGAAGGTATTTGATATATCTTAAAGATAATTTAATACTTTTTCTTTGGATTTAGCTATTTGTGAGACTAAATCAAGTTTAGTGGTTTTGTTTCTAGGCTTCACTGTGGCAAGGAAAAACTGGACTGAAGTCACAAAAGGTATTAAAAAAAAGGAAAAGATTTGATTCTTACCACAGGAAAGTTGCTACAGCATATGTGCGTTGGAGAACTTGGATCTTTTTCGACCATGTTTGTTTCATCAGAATGAAGCTTTAAAATTTTTAAAATTAATTAATTTAAATTAATCAAAACTCATCACATCTACACTTAAACTCTCATTCCTCTTCCATTTTTGTACTTGGTAAGGAGTTTTCAGATTTTGTTTTGATTATTTGATTTCACATTTTCCTCTCAGTTTCCCTTAATGGATCTTTAGTTTCATAGCATTTTCTGGTCCCATGCCAGAAGAAACTGTAAGCCTTAAAAATGCAGAGAGTACTAGGTTTTTCGAGTGGAAAAGAATCTCTTCCTTCTTTTTTTTTTTTGCAGTGACTGCTCTTTTTGAGCCAGGGACAGCACGAGTGCTCTCTTCAGAGACGTACATGTGACCTTTGGCATGAGGAACAGAACTATCTCAGTACCAGGCTGTCGGGGAGAGATGCTTAGATAGTTGCCCTAAAGTGTATTGGCAGAATCCCAACACACATTTTGCCAAATGAGAACCTCAATTACACTGGAAAGGAAAATATGGCAGCCGCTTTATATAAACAAAGCTTTTCTCTACAATTTTTTGTGCTAGTCCAATTGCTTCCTTTAGGTTTATGCTTGTCAGCAAGTAGGAATGCTCCAGAAAACCCCTGACAATGATGTCATATCCTAAAAATAACAGATCTTTCTTGCAGCAGCCCATATACTGTTTTCTGCAGAAGCTGCTCAGTTTTAGCATTATATAACATTGTAGCACAATGCTAACCTAACCAGACATACCTTGCAGCCATTCCTATAAAATATTTTGTTGACCTTTTGGTATTGTTATGTTAGGCCTTGTATTCTTCACAGTTGTTCTTTGAGTGAGAGCAGTTTAAAGACTGTTATTTATATTACAGTATTATCTGTCTGGACAGGACAATCAGGCTGCTCTCTATGCCTTTAATTTGGTTCTTCAGAGCATATTAAGCAATACAGTAATAAGATGACTTACAGAAAAATCAGTTCAAATTAAGGTTCAGATATAGCAGGATGCTATGGGAAAGCATTCAAGAGAAATTAATAGGCAATTAAAAGGTCATACTGACCCTAGCAGTGCTGGTGCTACGGAAGTGCTAGCTGTACCATGTTAGTTCCAGTACTGTGGGAACAGGAGTTAAATGGCAGTTGCTTTGTAGTTATATGAAGTATTAGTACTTATATTAGTACTTATAGCAGTGAACCATGGCCACAGTTCATCTTCAGTAAGCCTCCCAGGCAGCTATATTCCTTGGACCTTTTCTACTGAGAATTGTGGTGGAAGGTGGGGACGGAAGAAAACCTTCACTGTTAGTCTGAGATTCATAGTGATCCAGTGGCCATATATGGTTCAGAAGCTATAGCTGGGGCTTGACTGCCTCTTCCACAGGACACAAAATAGAATCACAGAAGTATGGAATCACTCTGATTGGAAAAGATTTCCAAGATCAAGTTCGAAGTTTGACCCATCACCACCTTGTCAACTAGAATGAGTAAACTGAGAGCCACATCCTGTTGTTTCTTGAACACTTCCAGGGATGATGATTCCACTGCTTCCCTGGTCAGCCCCTCCTAATGCCTGACAGATATCCTTTCTGATGTCCAACCTGGACCTCCCCTGGCACAGCTTGAGGCCACTTCCTCTTCACCTGTTGCTGGTTGCCTGAGAGAAGAGGCCAACCCCCAGCTGGCTGTGCCCTCCGGTCAGGGAGTTGTAGAGAAGGTCCCCCCTGAGCCTCCTTTTCTCCAGGCTAAGCCCCACTAGCTCCCTCAGCCACTTCTCATATAACTTATCCTGTAGACCCTTTCACAGCTTCACCGCCCTTGTCAGGATACACCGCGGTGTCTCAATGTCTTGCAGTGAGGTTCCCAGAGCTGAACCCAGCATTCAAGGGCTGGCCTCTCTGGAACGGAGGGGCAATCACTTCCCTAGTCCTGCTGGCCACAGTATTTTTGATATAGGCCAGGATGTCATTGGCCTTCTTGCCCACCTGGGCATATGCCAGCTTATGTTCAGCTGCTGTCAGCTCGCACCCCTAGGTCCTTTTCTCCCAGATCACTCTCCAGCCACTCTGCCCCATCCTGGAGCAATGCATGGGGCTGTTGTAACTGAATTGCAGGAACCAGCACTTGGCCTTGTTGAACCTCACATCATTGATCTCAGCCCACCAATCCAGCCTGTCCAGATCCTTCTGCAGAGCATTCCTAACCTCCAGCAGATCAACACTCCCACGAAAATTAGTGTCATCCATGAACTTACTGAGAGTGCGCTTGATCTTCTTGTACAGATCATCAACAAGATAGCAAGCAGGACTAGGCCCAATGCTGAGCTGTGGGGAACCCCACTGGTGACTGGCCCCAGCTGGATGTGGCACCATTCCCTACCACTCTCTGAGCCCAGCCATCCAGTCAGGCGTTTCCCAGTGAAGAGTGCACGTGTCCGAGCCATGGGGTGCAGCCTCTCCGGGAAAATATTGTGGGATACCTGGGGACAGTGAAGCTTCCAGCAAGCTCGTGTTGCTTGGCCTACTGTCAGAGGACCTGCTGTACGAGTGCTGGACAGGCAGCCCAGATCGTTCCAGACATGCCAGACCCATCTCGTTTGGTGTGCAAATAATGGTCAGAAATGCCCTGAGAGACAGCTTTGAGGACAGCGCTGCTTTTTTGCGAGTAACATTGTCGTTGTTTCAGCAAAGATGAATATGTTTAGATGAATACGTTTTGTTCAGCCTCCTCATGGAGCAGCTGAATTTCTGTGTAAGACTATTCTTTATCTTCATTCACTTGCATTCTGTTAGAAGAATTGAGTAACGGGCTTTGCTGTCCTAGCAGTGATTCGTTCCTATACTGGAGAGCATACTCCCATGAAAGAGATCTGTGTTCAAGACTGATTCCCTGTTTTATTTTCTGCATTATGTTAGGTTCCTCCTTTCATGCTTAGCAGGAAGATTACTCTAAAATGAGCTGTATGGCCCAGTAGCAGAGTGTTATTTGAGACTAATAGAGGTTAAAATAGAGGTCTGTCCAGCTTACTTTCCAGAGCATACCAGCCCTAGCATGTTCCAGAAAATATTTTGAATATCAAGCTTAAAAAAACCCAGAAATTATTCAGTCATCTTTCTACTATCCAAGAGCAAAGCCTTCACATACTCTTCCTATGCCTGTTCTGTGGAAGCTTTGTCTTAATTCCCAATGGTAGATTGGTGTTTGTTAATTCAGCAAATTTCTGATTTTTTTCTGAGAGATTTTACTTTTAATTTTCTTTCACCTTGGATTGCTAACACTAACTCCTCCGTTTTGAAATTTCAGTTTCCTGTGGGCAGATTCTGAGGCTGATATCTAGGATTTATCCTGACATGTCTCTTAGCTGAACACTTGCAGTATAATTTCGGAACGTTGAAATTTCCTATGTCAGCATTTAGACCATGCACTTAAACTAAGCTTCTTCATCATGGTAAAGCAGAGATTTTTCTTTTTAAAAGAATTCCTTAAAAAAAAAAAAAAAAAAAAAAAA
>VZTX01014857.1:94735-184972 GCA_013400915.1 Pardalotus punctatus
CCCCAGTGGGGCCCTATTTGGGGGGAAGGACTTTTTTTTTTTTTTTTTTTTGCCTCTTTTCCATACCGAAAGAAATTCCCATGTGATCAACATTTGAATTGTGCACTGATTTGTATTATAGTAATGCTCTCATTGTTGGGTTCTGGGAGAGTTATGTCACTGCTTCCTGGTCACAGAAATCAAGTAGACAGAAAGAAAAATAGCCTGGAAAGGATTGAGTTATTACCTACTCTAAATACATTACTTTGGATAGTTAAAATAATCTAGTAGTGTCAGAAGAATAGAAATTCGAAACCATGAAATGGACCAAGCTTTAGTTAACTGACTTCACACTGACACATAGTTGACAATATTGGAATATTGTAGAGAGGGAACTGGAAGGTATTCCCCATAAAGAGCAATAAGGAAAATGATGGCTGATCCATACGTGATATTTTGAAATGCTGTCACAGGTTTCTCCCTTCACCCCTTTGCATGTTTTTATCTGAAGTCAGAAAGCATTCCCTTGGGGTGCACAGCAGGGTGCTGCAGCTTGAAACCTTCACAGCTTTTGCGTGTGTTCACTGCTGTGCAATGACAGCAGTTATTTCCTTTGGATTTATGCCTATTCCATTAAAATTTACTTAACATTGTAGTCCTTCATACCTTTTTGTCAGACTGGTACAGAGCAAAGGACCCATGAATGTCAAGTTAAGACTGCCTAAACTTGAGAAATGGCAAAATGATACGCATTGGGAGATTGAGATTTGCTGGAGTGCAGAGAACACAAGAGTGGGTGAGTACATCATAAAACACATGGAGTGAGGCAGCGTGGCATATCATGCTTTCTTCTAATTACCGTCTTTTACTATTAAGTGTTGGTCACTTTGCCCTCTTAGGCTTCTTTTTCTGTAAGTTATAGTAACCAAATAGTTATTTCTGTGTGCGCATTTCAACAAGGTAACAGTAAAATCACTTTCATGCTCAGAGGGAATAAAATGTTAGGTTTGTATCTAAATTACTAACTTTCTGCGTTTTTTTCCCAAGGTGAAAGACTATATCAACTTACGTTTTTAAACTGAGAGGGAGGATTAAATAACAATTTCTCTTTCTGCTTTCATAGACTTTCCTCACAGTTTATTTTTTTGTTCTAACAGGTAGTGATTTTCTTCAAAAAAGTTATTGTGTTGTTACATCACAAAATAAATAACTACACTTCCAAGAAATTCCTAGTTAGCACTGCCAAAATAATTACTTTCTTCAATTTCTTTCAACTTTTACTGAGATGATTTTTTTTTTGTTAATCTTTCTAAAAACTTGTTTTTCCAGATTATCTTTAAGAATTGAGCCAGGTAACAGCTCTCCTCGACTGGTTTCCTCCAAAGAAGATCTTGCAGGTATAAAACATAATTTGAAAATTTGAGTAAGGAAGTAATTTTAATTACAGGAATCCTCCACTGAAAAATATGGGAAAACCCCAAGGTACAGCAGTAGCATGAGTCAACGAGGAAGATTGCTTGTTTGTATAAAAACAGTACCAGTTCAAGGGATGTCACAGGGTGTTTGCTGGCATTGGAACAGATGTCAGATTGTGGGATTTTTTTACAAATGCTTGCATTTTCATTATTATTTAAGAAGTAAAGAAAAAAGAGTCCTCTTTCAGTACAAAAAATCCAGTGCAGTGAGTAACACAGGAAATTCTCCTTTCAGGTTTCTGTGTGATCATTTAAATTTGAGATAATTTCACTGTGGAAAGCAGGAGGACAAAAGATTTGTAATAGCTTCTAGAAACATCTGAAAAACTAGAGTACCATCCATGAGTTGGCCAAAACTAATCTGCTGTCTGTTGCTATGACCAGACTAAACAAACATCGGGCTATGTGTAATGTGCTTCCTGCTATAGGAGCCATTATCTTAAAAGCTGTTCTGTTTTAATCTCTTGAACCTGAATGTCCAGTTTTCTCTCATTAGATAAAATCATGTGTGAATGTAAAAAACCCAAGGAGTCCAGACCATGTCTGACATGCCGTTTCATTTGGCATTCAAAATGTCTTTTCTTCTTACCAGTGAAAGGCAAAGTAAATGAGAGAAAGAAAAAGAAAGATGCTAAATATAAAATGAAGAAAAATGCCATGTGTTTGTCCTCTGCCTCCCAGCTCTTCATGTTGGCTGCTGTGAAATGACCAGTTGTTTATAGGGAACCTCTTGTTTGTCCTAGTATTTTGATTGCTATTCCTAGAGTCAGATAAACATTTGACCTGGTCTTCCATTTCTTTAGGAAGGTGCTTTCCCTCTCCCTGCTTGATGCTCAGTAATACTAATTGCTGTGTAAAACATAAGGAAATAGTTCACAGGATAGTTTTTTAAAATTAGATGAGTTCAAAAGTAATTTTTAATGAACACTGTCTTCATACAGAAATGCATTTGGAAGTTAACTTCCCCACAGGAGCCATCCCAGTGTTGTACTCTGTAGCTGTGTCTGGAAATGTGTAGATAAGGTACCAGGCTTCTGCTAAGCAGTGCCCACTGCATCAAGGCTATCTCTTCAAACCCAACCCCCTGCCAGAAAGGCCAGTAGGCTTGGGATGGGCAAGAGGCTGGGATGGTACATAGCCAGGACAACTGATTCAAGCTGCCCAAAGAGCTATTCTGTACCATATGACATGCTCAGCAATGAAAGCTAAGAGAAAGGGGGGAGGGATGCATTTATGATTAAGGTGTTTGTCTTCATAAGCATCCACTGTGATGCTTGGTTAGGCCATGGCTGCTCATTGGCCACTGATGGGAAATAGAGGATAAATTCTTCATTTGATTTCTTTTGCTTCTGCACACAGTCGTTGCTTTTTTAAATTAAATTGCCTTTATCTCAACCCGCAAAGATTTTGTTTCTTCACCCTGTCCTGTGAAGGATGGGGAGTAATAGAGCAGCTCAGTGGGCCCCTGACAGCCAGCCAAGGTCAACCCACCACATCGTGTCACATTTGCTTTTGTGAGGATTTGCTTTTCCATACTTGAGACTTGAAATGAAGTCATTGCCTGTCATATGGTTACATCTTTCTTACATATGTAAAGCAGACATACAAGTAAACTTTTTTTGTTTTCTGGCTTTTGCTTTGTATTGCTCATGTCTACATGCTCAGCTCTTGGGCTTTGATGTTAACACTTCATTTGTATGATTATGGAAGTTCTAACTTCAGTCATAGCAGCATAGTATGTGATCATCGCCAGCACTCTGAAAGTCTTAATCAAGGGCTGAGACTTCATTAGAACTCTAATGAAAGGCAATTAAAAATAAAGTTCCAAAGCTGAAAACTAAAACTTTGAACTTGTCTGAACTAGACAAGTAATACAGCATGATACTACAGTGAGCTCAGCTGGAGTCCACAAAAAATGATTGGACCAATGTTCAGTAGTACCTACTTCATTGAATATGTGATCTGATAGTATCTGGCAGTATTGGGAGAGGGTGAATTTTCCCTTCCTCATCTGCAGTGCCCCTAAGTGCTCTTGTAAGTTTGCTTTATTCAGAGTGAGAATTAATGTGATGACTAGAAACCAAGTGCTGAGTCACTGCTGTTGCTCCATTCTTCTGTTAGTATTTCCTTCGAAAGCTTGACCCACTTGTGGACTGCTGTATTTCTTGCTCAGCTAGAGAGTTCTCACTTACTGCCAGATAGACAACGAATGCCATCAGTATTTTGTAATACCCACAGGAATTTTTCAGTGACCTGCACCTATGTGGCTGCAAAAATGCCACTAAATGGAATCCAGTGCATTTTACTGAAAATAAATTGTACTGACAAATTTATTCCTGCAGAAGGTTCATTAAGTAATTTAGCATGAATTCAAATAGAAATTTAACTAAGCATGAAGGCAATAATTTATTGTTTATTTCACAACATTAATAAATAGGAATATGTTAGTCTTGAATAATTCTGAACTAAAATACTCAAATATCAGTAATGAGATATTTGAACATGGAGAATTAAAAACAACACATTTGAAGATACTGCAGTCAATTTTATTTGGATTCAAATTGTACCTTGAGATTAATTCCACTTTGGACATTGTGTGCCAGAAGTGAGTCTGTTGCAGTCAGTAAGCTACAATGATAACAGATGATCTCAAAATACTTCGAGCAGTAGTTTAATGTTCCAGTCAGTAGTGTAAAGCATGGGAGTCTGAGAATAGTGATTTTAAGTTAAAATAAAGGTTCTTAGCCCATAAGGACAGTCATCAGTTCAGTTGTCTCAATATTCCTAAAGTTAATGTGTTACTAATAGCAGTAAGTCTAGTTGAGTTCTGCCTGTGACATGCTGCCTCCTTACAGGTCAGCGTGTGTTTCCAGAGACAGAAAAAAAGCTGTGTCATTAGTAATAACTCCAAAGTCTATAATGGGATTAAGCGCAGGGAATAGTGTCATCTTTGTGTTCTAAAAGATAATTGCACGTGTTGATGATGGAAATGGATTTTATTTGCCAGCACTGTGAATTTATCTTCTACCCAGTTTTCTCTCTTTCAAAAGAATATTAACAGTTTACTCTAGCCAGGGACATGGTGGTTTTCTTTTTTTCCTCTTAGAGCATCTTTATGAGTATGAGGCTCAATAAAAACAGTTAAATCCGATAGCATTTCTATTTGCAAAGTGCTGGAGAAACCATATGTCCATTTTTCCACTTCCTTTGCCAGCTAGTTTTCCAGTAAATTCAAACAGGAGGCAGGCGTTTGATTAAAGTGACTGTCTCACAACAAGCTATGTTTTGTATATTAGTGGCTAAGAGGGTCTCACTTAATTACCAAATGCACATATAATTGTGAATAGTGCTTTCATAGGAAGATTTCATGTCTTCCATAATGCTGCAGAGATTCTTGTCTCTCGCAAGTAGCATTTAAAAAGGAGCTTTAAGGCAGTTTAGTTGAATGCTTTCAGGAACTGTGTGATTCACACAGCTTCCTTGGCAGCAACTTAAGTCTGTTCATTCTGCCTTGCTGTGGTTTGAGAGAGAGAGAGAATGTAGCTGGAGAGCTCATAGTATGCTAACTGTTCACAGTTTCCAGTTGAATTAGCTGTAAAAGACATCTGTGTTCCTGCAGTGTTGGCTGAAAGGTGCTTGTCATTTATGGTATGGCTGTTAGGTTGTTTTTGAAGGTATAACTCAATACATTTTCCCAGAACAAAGGAAAAGATTTAATGCAATGTATGGTAAATATAAGCCTTCTAAGCAACTGAAGTTCCTCAGAATTTGCACATCAAGTGTAGCTCAGTAGAGAAATGTTCTGTTATGCATATTCTTTATCGTCATGTTATTTGGAAAGGTTCAGGGCGCAGTGCTAATCAGAATACAAAAAGTGGTTACTCATTCTCTGAAATACAGCATATTTGTTCTATCTTGTAAAACAATAAAAAAAGTTAAAATAATGTTAAAATAATTTCCATGTCCAGAAAATTGTATCTGATACTAAGTGACTCAAAGACAGGTCTTAACAATTCGGTGATTTTTTAATGAACCCCTTCTTTAAAGTTAACATCTAGCATTAAATTTTAGCAACAGCCAGGCCTCTGCTGCAGGTAGCCCTTATTTTGGGGGATTTGTTATGCAGTAGGCAGGGATGGATCCTCACCCCCTCCTTTTTTTTTTTCCTTCTTTTTTTTTCCCCTATTTTTCCCCCCAGTAGGTCTTGGTGTAATTCTTGAGAGGAGAATAATTAGACCAGAGGTTTTATGTTACCATCGTACCAGGAATGTGGAGTAATTAATATGAAACAGCTATATTCTCTTCTTTGTTATTGGGGTAAAATTCAGCCAAGTCCATTAGTCCATTCAGCTTTGAGAGCTAGTTCATAAAGAGCTTAGAATATGTATTTTAATTAATTAGAAGAGGTCAATTATTGGATGTAGAGTATGGGATATATGGGAGTTGAAAATGTAAAAACAGAAGGAAGAAAGACTGGGGATGTTTGCACATTTGTAACCCTCTGAAGTAGCTATACTACGCTAGTGATATCTCTACAGCAGTTCCAGCATTTTAGAATAAAAAACCCCCGCACCATCATTTTCCGTGTAAACACTGAGTTTGACATTTAGTTTTGCCATTTGTTTTACTGGTTGCTTTGGCAACTAATAAATAGTTTGTGCTAAGTACTTTAGCAGCCAGTCATTCTGTGGAAATGAAGATTGTCTAATACTTGTGCAAGTTCTTGGTCATTGCTTCATGTGCACCATGTCTGCTTTTCTGACACAGGACTTAAGGTAGAAATGGAAGAACTAAGCTTTTTTTGCATACCAAAAGCTTAACATACCAAAGCTTCACAAAAATTGTAGAAGAATATTCTATCAAAACAAATACAAAGTTTGCAGGGAGAGAATGATTGTGCTCAGTTTTTAACTTTATCACTTTCTATTACTTTCTGTGACTTCCTTACCAAACAAGTCTAATGTCCTAGTCCACTGACTTTTATTTTAACTACCAAGCTATTACTCCTGAGGAATGTTGCAAACATAAACCAGCCAGAGGACAAAGGGCTTTTCTGCCTTGTTTTTTTTTGAAGTTTAGATGGTTTTGGTTTTCATTTTTGACTTTTTTTCACAGCAGTCATGTGAAATAGTTTCTGTAAAAAGTTGGGGTTTTTTTTGATGGATTGGTTAATGTATGTTGTTGAACTCAAACTTCAGAGTTTCCCTGCAGCTATACTCTCACAATGGGTATGTCCTCATGGCCAATCTGGATGTCACCCAAGCCCATATATTGCCTTGCAGATCCAACTGCTAAAGCTTCAGCATTTTTGCTGAAGTCTAAGTCTGGGTTTTGCACATTCCACTGGTGCAGAATAAGTAACACAAATGTTGACAATCAGTGATTCCATAAAAGTGACACTTGAAATTGAAAATGTCACTTATATCCAGGAAGCATTTGAAGGAGATACACTCAGGTATGCTTACTGTGCAGTCAGAAGAGTGTGTGTGTGTGTGTGTGTGTGAGCTTTAAGGGAGCTTGGAGGAGCATGGGGAGGTGCAGTCAAGGACTCAGATTCTTCTTTTTAGTTTGTTCTTTTCTGAGAAGCAGCCATGACATGCATGTCTCTTACATGTTGCATTGGTAGGCTTTTGTTGAATTGTAAAGCAGTACTTTGAAAATTGCAGAATCACAGAATAAACTAGGTTGGAAAAGACCTTTGAGATCATTGAGTCCAAGCTGTGACCTAACACCACCTTATCAGTTAAATCATGGCACTGAGTGCCTTACCAAGTCTTTTTTGAAACACCTCCAGGGACGGTGACTCAACCACCTCCCTGGGCAGCCCATTCAAATGCCAAAGCACTCTCTGTAAAACATTTTTTTCTTACATCCAGCCTAGACTTCCTGTGGTGCAGCTTGAGGCTGTATCCTCTCGTCCTGCCACGGTCACCCGGGAGAACAGGCTGTGATGCCCTCCTGGCTACAACCAACTTTCAGGGAGTTGCAGAGAATGAGAAGGTCCCCCCGAGCCTCCTTTTCTCCAGGCTAAACAGCCCCAGCTCCCTTAGCCACTCTTCATAGGGCTTATGTTCCAGACCCTTAATTAATTAACTATAATTAATTAATTAATTAAAACTGTTCTTTTACAATAGCCATCATTCTAGCTTTAATTTTTTTGTGTCAGTCTTGATTCTGTGCACAAAATTCTTCTAAATTTATTTATTGTGTGTTTTGGAAGTAGATCTTTCTGTTTGAGAGTTTTAATTATCACACACTGGTTACAATGGAAATAGAGCAGTAAAAATTTACAGTGAAGATTAACTGGAGAGTCTGTGGCTTGGAATTGTCTTTATTAAGTTTTAGAAACAGAGCTGGTAAGTATCAGTTTTACTTCTTAACTGCTCACCAAAAAAATAGTGAATAGTTGAGACTGTTCTACCTTCCTGAAAAATCACTCAGTTCATCATATAATATGCAACTCATTTTCAGTTTTCTGTTTGCATGTCTAGTACTGGTTTATTGATAGCTTTTTGGTGGAGAAAAAATGTGAACGAACTCCCTCACCCTGTTGCTTTTTTTAAAAGCTCTGGAGACTGTAAATGTTCACATGTTTTACTGAAGGATTGCAAAAGTAACATTCATTTATAACATTTGAAGGATTATTCATGGAAAAATTATGCAAAGGAAAAAACAGTGAGATCCTTTGGGATATGTGTAAACTTTTCCAAATGTTCTTGCCACAGATCTCTGAACAGCACTCGGCTGACTCTGATGAAGTTGTCTCACGTTCCCTAACGCAAACAAATTTTTAATAACATTTTAATATTTTTATACATTATTCTTGTGCATGTCAGCATAATCTTGAAAATGATGCTGAGAAATAATGAAAACCAAACTAACCCTTGTTCATGCCAGCTGACTGGAAAATCCTGCTAAGAGTGCTTTGTCTCCATGAAAGGCAAAATAACAGAATAGCAATCATGGTAACAGTATGCACTAGGAGTGGAGCCAGAAGAATAAAGACAAGAGTTAGCAGTAGCAGATGACTTCACTTATTGGAAAAAGAGGGGCAAAATAACTCAATCCCAAATGAATTTAAATATTGGAATTTTGTTATCAGCAGTATCAGGCATAACTTCCCCAGCTAATTGCTCATCAGCCTGGTATGTCCATAAACACTTGGTCTGTGCAGTTTTCATCAGTATCTCACTGCATACCCTCTTTGGCATCCATCTTGGCATGGGCTCTCTTTGTCTCTTACTCTACAGAAATGAGGTAATCTGCCCTCTGTCCCATAATTCATGCTGACATTTAACTGCACCCCAGATTTCTTACTGAACTGACTGTGGCCAGCAGCACAGGTGCTGGCTGAGGAGAACTCTATAAATGTCACCATTCTTCTTCATAGACATCTGGCAGCAGAGCAGATGCAAAGACTTTGTAAAGGTGTTTAAATTCAGATTCTTTTTTCCTTAGCTAACGGAGCTAAACTGTATAGATTTCCTCCTCTTGCCTTGGAGATGAGGAGGATGCAGAACTACATGGAAAATAGCCACTCCAGACAGACTAATACCAGCACAGATGATATTTCTGTTTTTGTCTGATCCCACAAAGCATTCTGTTTTCTGCCATCAGGATCTTCACTAAAGACACCTAACTAGGAATTTGAGTAAGTCACAGAATCACAGCATAGTTGGAAGAGGCCACAGCGGGTCATCGAGTCCAAGCACCCTGCTCAAGCAGGATCATCCTAGAGCACATGGCACAGCATTGCATCCAGATGGTTCTGGAATACCTGCAGCTGGGGAAACTCACAGGCTCTCTAGACAGTCTGTTCCAGTAGTCTGTCAGCCCAGGTCCACTTCCCTCTTGCACAGGACTCATCCAAGCAATTGTGATTGCCATATATAATAGCAAGGAAGCCAGGCTGGAACTGTTGTCTTAAGCTGTAAGACTCTTACACATATATCCACAAATTCTGTCACCTTTCACCATCACACCTTAAGCCAGGCAATATTTCTATGTGAACTGAAATTTTATTCCCTAATACTGTTTTCAATCTGAGATGCAGAGTCTTTTTAGAAATACTACATCATTTTTTTCAGCGGGGGTGGGGGACGGGACACTTAACAAATTTTTTCTGTTCTGAAGCTGTCCAGGTAATAAAAGTTCTTGCTTAAACCAAGCAATGATCATCTTTATAATGATGAATCTTTAAATCATTTTGTGTTGTAATCATATTAGCTTAAATTTCAATCCATGCTCCCTAAATGAAGGGGAAAAAAGGGAGTACAGAGTGGAAAGTCTCAAACTGTTTTTTCTTGCTAGATAATATTTCTCAATCTTTGTCGGTTTTGATAGTAACATTTGAACCTACCTAGAGTCAAATCCAGCCAACTTTGATTTTGTAATGGCTTGATTGTGTCAGCACTGGACTTGTTATGTTGCTGTTCTTTCTCATAAAGTAATTTTGGTGCAGTCTCATGCTTTTGTTTGGTTGTATATCAGTGTTTTGGAATGAAATTAATCAAAGTCTTACTGCTTTCAGGTCTGTGATTCTCCTCAGTGAGAAACTCAAACCTTTAAACTATAATGTGTTATAAAATTTAACAGTTATTTCTACATGTGGCACAGGGTCTGTGTAAAAAAGTACTGCACTCTACTGATAATCCTTTAAGGCTGTGCCTTAAGATTGCTACTCTTTCACAGGCTGTGGTTTCAGTAGCTTGCTAAAAATAATACTTCAATAGCATTTAGTGAACTTAAAAGAACTTAATGTCATCCTCTTGAAAAAAACTTCACGTTAATCAGGATTGAGAACCGGCACCAGAAAGACCTGAATGGCACAGCAGGAAGCAATATGAAAACGAGCAAATCCTGCAGCTAAATTAGGGGACAGGCCTCAGTGTGGGCACATTAACACTGAAGTTTATGCTGAGTTTCAGATCAAACTCTGGCTGATAAATGCTCTTAATTTTCAGGGAAATTCCCTTTTAGCTGCCACTGTCTTTATACTGGGTTTCAGTTCCAATAAATTTTAGCCTGCTTAGCAGGTAATAAACACCTCAATAGTCCTCAGTATTTTGCTGTTCACAAGTTGAAAAGTATCTGATGGAAAAGCACTACAAACAAGGCATGTAGAGCAAACTCCTTTTTGGGAACCTAGTCCACCAGAATAACTGGAGGTTTTCAAACTAATGAACTTTAATCGTTTCTGAAACTTCTGAATGCATTTACTTTTTCTCTGCATAAATTTTAAGAATTTGTAATGAAAACCTGTGGTAAAAGACTTTAGTGAAACATATATTCTCGCTACTAATGCAGCAGATAAGATTTTTCAGACCTAATGGTGAAATATGAATCCATACAGTTTTTCATTAAACTAGGCAACACATAATTGTGCTCATATTCATACTTTTCCTGTTCTCATTTGTACTTCACCTCCATGGCAGAAATGGAAAATGAACTCCTTTGGCTTTAGGGAAGAAGCTTCCAACGTTGTGTTACAGCCCAAATGCATCCAAATTTTAGTTGTATGTGCAGCAAGAACATTGTGCTTGGCCCTCTCCAGTCTCCCAGGTGTGTGTCTCTGGGTGAATCTCTGGATGAAGTAATGACTGAAAGTACATTTTTTCAAACTGCATGTGGCCTTTAAGTATAAGACCTTTTCTGAAGCTGCATATGCCAGTGACTGATGCTCTGACTATCGTGTTTCACACGTTCTCAATTGTGTGGTGGTAGCAAAGACAGGCAGGCAAAAATGCTGTCCTGGTGGTATCTATGAATGAGGCAGAAAACAGGCTTAAAAACTGTTTTTTCTTTGTTCTCCTACTCTGATGATCTGATGAATAATACTATTGAAGGTTCCCTCAAGGAGGGAACTTGTCCCTCCTCTCTCTATTGCTAAAAGAAGTTTTGTCTTGAGGCTCTCTTCTTTAGTAATTAAGCAGCATAATGAACTGTTTCATCAAATGTGCAGAACACTTGGTGGATTAAATCTTTTCCCTCACTACTAGGGAAAGCCCTTTGCAATTTTTCATAGTTACAACTTGCTTTGCGATGATATTCCAGAGTCTAGGCTGTGGAGAAATAAAAATACAAGTAATTTGGAAATAATTTTTGTGTTTCATACAACTTGATATAAGTCTATATTGCAGAGTGAGTATGGACAGTAAAGCATCTAGTGTTTATTTGTATTATTTTTTGCCTCTTACTGGGACAAATTCATTACTGGTTCTCCTATTTCTTGGTTCTCATGAATCCTCAGTTCAAGGCAGAAGAAGCTGATAACTTCTGTGCTTCAGGATAGAGTAGCCTATATAACAAATAGAAACAGAATGTCTCAAGTAGGGAGAGACCCGTAAGAATCATTGAGTCCAACTTCCTGCTCCTTGCAGGGCTACATAAAACTAAATTTCACTAAGAGTGTTGTCCAGACTCATCTTGTGCTCTGACAGGCTTGGTGCCATGACCACTTCTCTGGGAAGTCTTGTCTCTCAAAACCATTTCTGTTAAAAGTGCACCTTCACATCCTGTTGTCAGACTGTACTCTCGAATGTTGGTGTTTTGGATTGGGTTGGAGGTTTTTTCCTGTTTCAGTTTATTACTTACTTGAGGCCAAACACTTTTGTAAAGATTCTGGTGATGATTGTACGTGGCTTTTCACAAAGTTTCTTCTTGTGTCAACCTCTTAATGGGTGGGTTTTGGTTAAAGAGTGCAGAAGCTGACTAAGCTGAGGTTGCTGGAGCCTCCAAGAAGTGATTCTTGTAATGTAGAGGGAAGTCTGTTCTGCTGGTACTCAGACTGTCCCAAGGAGGAAGATATGGGGCAGATGACCACTTTCATGACCACTGTTGCCACTTTCATCACAAGCACCAATGCCACAATTAAATGTGTAAAAGTGAAATCTCAACTGTTTATTGTGAAGCCAAGAATAGCCTGGCATTTACTGATTATGAAGATAGGCCTTGTTTTCCACTGTTCTGCAAAGTTCGCTGCCCACCTTTTGCAAACAGCATCAAGGAGCTGGAACAGCACCAGTTTGTCCACGTTTTCTGTCAGGCCTCATAAAATCTGTAAATTGAGAGGAAGAATGATTTCAGTGAGACATCTCTGGAGCTCACAGATGTTTGAGAAGTAATGCATCTGTCTGGCCATTAGGTACATGAAAAGCCCCTGTTTTCTCTTACGTGCTCAAGCTGTGAGTCAGTATGAGCAGGTTGTTTACAGTTTATTTCACAACATGAAGTTGTGAACAAAATTCAAAACACATGTGAACGTTCCTGTTCACACCTGAAGTACAAACTGACTTTATGACTCTGCATATTACACTTTGGCAGATCCAGCTGTTGTAAGGATGCCAAGAGCTTTTGTAGTTCATTGTTAACAGTATGAGCAAAACCATTTTAAAAATTACTTCCAGGGAGTTCAAGATTATGGAGATGAATTTATAACAAAAATGGATGGTGTAACCCTAATGGTCAAGAAACAGTGCTTCAGAAATGCTGCCTTTTGGTTATCTGTAAAAATTCATTTTAATCAGTGCCTAAACACACCAGCCTATGAAATTTCTGGCATTTGCATCAGTTCAGTGTTAAATAATCTGTGTCTTTTAGGTCCATCTGACATGTCAGCAATTATGAAATTCAGCAGGAGACCCACATGTCCTGATGCCTCAGTAGCAGCAAGTCTACCTACACCTCCTGTACCAAGGCACCGGAAGAGTCACAGCCTGGGAAACAAGTGAGTCCTCCCAGCTGTCTCACACTCAGGCAGTTACATGCATCATAAAAATTTAAGATAGCCGCAGAACATGCTAGTATTTGTCCTTTCCATTTCTCGTATTGCAGAAGTGCTTCAGGCTTTACTGTGTATTCTTTAGGTTTTCTCTTGACACTTTTGTTATTTTTGCTGACTATTCTCTGCTAGTGCCAGCCACTGGCAGTATTTAAAAGCTGCTTATCCACTTTGGTCTGTGGATTCCTGGTGTGCATAACTGGTACTTTTTTTTCTTTTGCTTTCTAAATGTCTTGCTAATACATCTAAGGATGCATGGCACACCTTATTCAGGAAAGTTGTGACCTTTTGCACTGTTTTATCTGGCTAATATGGATTAGAAATATTTTTCCTCTACCGTTTACCCAGCTAAGTGAGAGCATCTGCTCCCCAGTTACGGTTTCAGCATCTACCAATTTTCACAATTAGCGGATGAGGGGAAGAAAAGTTCAGGTGACTTGTCCATAGTCAAGGACCAATGATGTTTTAGTTCATCTTAGTGAAGGACCACCAAGCAGTGGTGTAGCTGGAGTCTTCTTTTTCTGGTTTTCTGCTTTTGCTGCCACCAAGGGTGTTCAGGTTTTGTATGGAGAGGAGTCAAAACATTTACAGCTTCTCAGCTGCCATAATTTAATAATTGCTACTGACAAAGAGAAGTAAAATCTGAAACTTGTTTTGATAGTTAAGGAGAATATGTACAGTAAAGTGGTAGCATATAATTTCCTGCTCCATAACAACCCGCTGATGAGACAGAGGCTGAGTAGGAATAATGTGAGCCAAAGGTTGCTGTTAGATGACATAAGAAGGGTTTCATGTTTTCTCTTCTTCCATGTTCCAGTATGATGTGTCAGTTAAGCGTCGTGGAGAGCAAAAGCGCCACCTTCCCGACGGAGCGGCCGCGGCACCTGCTGGATGACAGCGTCCTGGAGTGTCACAGCCCAGCGCGCGGCCACGCGCCCAGCGCGCGCCTCGCCAACGGCCTGTCCATAGGTAGCATCTGTGCGGGGAGTGACACCCCTGCTTCTGTCCCAGGGTGCTGCACATTCACAGATTGGTGAAAGTAGGGCATTAGGAAGATTGTTATTTCCCATGCAAAGACTGATTGTTTTCATGGAAGAAAGTAGGTCAGAACTGCTACCTGGTCAACGTTACCTCGGCTTTCCTCAGTTACCCACTGATGCTTTTGCTAAAAGTGGCATGAAGGAAGATTGGTTTTGTAGATGCTCGGTGTGTGACACAAAGTGTTTGTCAGCTTTCACCAGGGACGAAGTGTGTATGTATTTTAAAAGCTACCTTTTCACAAATAAAACCTTTATGTTTTAGAAGATGGGAGAATTGTTTTGCTGTATTCTCTGAGACTTCAAAAGAAACATAAAATGAACACATTATGGTATTATAATTAATAAAACAAACATTATAATGTCAACAAAGTGATCGAGAACCTGTATTCTAAGCAAGGGAAAGTCATGTTTTAAGAGACTCAGGCTATTTCTAGGATAGGAAACTGACTGTGAAAGACAGCATATTACTTGACCAAGAGTTAGACACTGAGGTGATCTTTGCAATTCTGAAAATACAGGCACAGCTCACTATGTTTAACCTGAGCATTCGAAGATCAGTCCTGGGCAAATTAAAACTGTGAGCTAAATAGTTGTGCCAGAAGAGGAGGGGAAAATTGGTCATGGACTTGTTGGAGAAATAGGAATTTTAGTTATGAATGCCATCATACATATTTTTGATAACACCTAGCAGCGGCATATGGCTGACATACCCTCTATTGGAGGTGTGCTTGCTTCTTGAAAATAAGCTATGATACCGTATCTAATAACTTGAATCAACTTACGGATATTGTGGTAGAAAAATTGTCTTACAAAGGAACTGTATTTTATGTTCCTGAAGTGCTCAGCTTCTGAAGTAAAAGCAGCATGATGAAAGTTAAAGTAATGGTATTTAAACACAACAGTAACATGAGTTGACAGTGAGATACTATAGATGGAGAGGCTCACGTAAGCCTCTTCCAACTAAAGATTTTACCATGAACTCTAAACATTTCTACTTCAAAATATGATTTGAGTAAGCAATGTCCATGGTACTATATAAAGAGTATTCTGGTGATCCACGTACATTGGCTTTGTATTTTCCCATGGGTGGTTTTCTTACTCCTTCTCTGTACTACTCTCTTTCTAGATAGCAGTGAAAGCTCAGAATTTAGTGAGGAGCATCCGTCAGGGCTTGAAAGGTGAGTTAGTCTTCATGTACACTCACTGAGCACTCTACAGACTTAGCTAAGAAATTCACAAATGATCCCTAACATAGGTAAGCCCTAAATCAATAGTTATTTTTATCAAATTATTGATTAGTTAGGAAAAAAATGGCAAACATTTTGAAATAAAGCACTGTAAAGGTATTGGACCTGAAAAGATTGGGAACTATCTCTGTCATGTTTACCAAACCCTAACTATTCAAGTCTCAAACTAGAATTTCCCTCATCAGATATTTGCATTCACAAACAGGGGCCGTCTGTATGCTACTCTGGGGCCTAACTGGAGGGTACGAATCCGGAATTCTCCTAGGAGTCGAAGCTGTGTCTACAGGTACAGTTCAGTGTCTACCTCATTCATTTTATGGTGCTAAACTTTCGTTTGGGTCTTTACGATTTCCTAGTGTAATGTATTTTGTGTCCAAATATCCTTGTATGGCCATAACAGCTCATGAAGTCTCTCCCTCCTGCTTGTAAAAACTCCTGTTAATGCTAAAGCAGGGGTGTGGCCCATTCAGATGAAATGCAGTTTAGCTGTTGATTTAGCTGATGATGTCTGGCTTCCATTTTGCAGAAAACTAGTCTTTGCTTTGGGTTTTATGATGTTACGAAAGCAGTTTTGTCATGAAGGCCATCTTTGACTCCTGTGACAAGTAATGATGTTGGAAGGATACCTTCTTGACCGTTTCCCACAATCTATTTCCTGATTTACAGGACAGCTACCTATAACATCTGTTTGTGTTAGAGAGCTATAGTATGGTGTGTTGATTTTGTTCAGTGGAAGGTATTACCTTGGACCTTCAGTAAGAGAGAGAACATCTGCAAGCCATAGGTAGCAGGCACTCACAATGTTGCTAGGCACTAAGATGTGGACTTTTCAGAAGCAGGTAATCCATTTACAGACAAAAGAGAGGTGACACGGAAAATTTTATATAGATTGAGGGGTAAAGATCATTCCCTGCATCTATACCTGACCTGAATTTGATACGTTCTGTGGTTCTGTCAAATGAAGATGTATGTTTGAACAGTTAAGAAAACAGAGCCCTGAATCACTATTCTGCAAATACTGTGATTTAGTTGCAATTTAAATCCATTAGATTTTATTTTGTTTAAATTAGCTTGCTTCAGCCATTGTGGAAGTGTTGATATAATGTATAAATATAATTACAGCTGCTTTACCTGAGCTAGTAACATGTGATAGCAGTGCAAGTTAGAATTTAGACAGGAATAAAAATGCATACTTTATAAATTCATAAAGGGATACATTTTGGAACAGTATTTCAGCTGATGAACCTGCTTCTGGGAAATACTTTCTTAACATGACCATGGTAGATTTGTTTCAAAAACATATACAGGCTAGAAATATGAAATGTAAGAAGATAAAACTGTGAAAAGCCTATTAAATCCACAAAGAATAATTGTTCCCTAAAATACATTTCTTATGTTTATCCACCGTCAAGCAATTCTAATGCTTATGTCCATTCGTCCTTTTCTGAAACCTTCTGCTGCCTCTGTCAGAAATACAGAACTGGCAAGAACGCACACTAGCACAGACCAGGCAGGTACCTGCAGTGGGAGATGCACCTGCCACGTAGAAGGGTTGTTCTTCTCTAGATGTGGTTGTGCACATCAATTGCACAAGCACGGGTTCATACTCATTTGTAGACAGAATATTGTTCCTCTCACAACTGAGCCTTTTCCTTGTATTCATTATTAGACGTGGTTTAGTTGGTGCTGACAAACCTCATTGGTCCATATAAGAACATCAGGGCTGTGGTCATATGGCAGTGAAGAGAAGTTAACCACAGACAACCTACCAATCAGTATTTGGTTGAGACGTTATTAATGGCTGTTTGTATTTCTAACTTTGCTTGTACTTGGGCTCTATCAGTTGTATCTCTTTTCTCACTATTGTATGTGGGAAGTTTCATGTTCATTCTGGAAAAGTAAAAGAATATTGTAATCTCTGTACAATAAATTATTTAGCATTTCTAGATCATTTTCCCAACTCTTTTCCAATTAGGCATGGTAGTTTCATTTAATTTAAAATTACATTTGTGGGAGCTCTTATTGCCAAAATTTTAAGCCATAATATTCGGGAACTTCAGATAATTTCTGTAATTTACCAGAATAAAAAAGAAAATTGCCTGTTTTCACTTTGACTTTGGGTTTTAGTATTTTTTCTGTTTTATTTTTTCATGCCTAAGCCCCCAGAATATAACCTTTTGTTGATTTGCTATTTCTGAAAGATCCCAGTTCCCATTTGATAGCTAGGTTAGGAAAATACATATTCTAGAGTCAAGTTTCAGATGATACAATATATGTAAAGCAGCGCAGGATAGGCATATTTAGAGCTAAATTATATTGCTTACTTATAGTCCTTGTTTGTCTGCTGAAATACACAGAGGAATGCTTTGTCTCTCCAGCCCAACAGGCGCATGCAGCTGCACAGCAGGTGCTTCCACAGGAGTCATCACCATGGAAGGGCCTTTAAGAAGAAAAACACTGCTCAAAGAAGGCAAGAAACCTACTGTAAGTGATTCTAAATATAATTATTACTGTGATCCTAATTCATTAGTGGCTGTTTTAATTTCCAGGATTAGATTAAACCTGCAGCTTGATACCACACAAAACAACAGTTTTATCAATTGTGATTTTCTGATCAGTGTTATAACCAGGTTGTAACAAGGTTGTAACCTTTGTGAGTCATTTGATCTACAGCAGTTTTGCTTCTCCCTGCATTTCCCAGTCATGTTTCTAGCTGTAACAGCAGAGCAGGAGTGAAGCAATTGTGTAACTAGCAAGCGTTGTTGTGAGGGCAGAAATAAATCTTGTGACCCAGACCATCCTGATACTTTCCAGCTAAATACCTCTGACAAAGGTAGATATTGCAGGATGAACAATGTCTGCATTACATTTCTGTGAGAGGACCTAGATTAATAACTATTAATGAGTTTGTAGATTACAGAACTTGCAGTGGCACTCATAAAATACTGAAGAGGGAGATCTTCAATATAGAATTTTCAAGGTAGGGTACAAATTAGATTGAACATATTTCTACAGCATATTTTGGTGCTTTTGTAGTATCACATTAAATGGAAAGGCTGCAGGGCAGCCACCCATAGCACCAAAGTCACGGCAATTCATAGTTAACCTGAATTCATGGGTTTCACATGGTTTCTAGTCCTGTGCATTTGGTAAAGTTTTTGTTTTCTGTAGAGTTGATTGATGTATTTCACATGCAACCCAGTTTAGTTCAGAGCTAAAAGATTTGAAGAATTGCAGAGTTGTCATCTCAATAAATTTTTTTTTACCAAAAGTCTAAGATCTGTCCTGCAGAATGCAACATACTATTCTGCTCCGAAACAATCAGTACTGATACTTCTATGAGATACCTGACTAAGAAGGATTGTGTTCACAGCCAGCCATCAAAACTTAGGTAGCTGGGCTGGTTTACCCCAGGAGACACTCTTTATCTCCATTCCTTGCTTCTGAAAATTAACTTCGGTAGCTCTTGGACTTGCCTGAATAGATTTTTGAAATGTCAGAGATATGCAGAGTTTTTCCTAATTTTTTTTCCTTTTTCATTCAGCTCTCCTCATGGACTAGATACTGGGTCATGCTTTCAGGATCAACTCTGCTATACTTTGGAGCAAAATCTTTAAGAGGCACTGAAAGAAAACATGTAAGCTTTAAATTTATTCTTAAAACAAAAACTGAATATTCATAAGTAGGTCTGGAAAGGCATCCAAAGTGTAATTTCTGTTCCAGGCTAAGTCATATGTCTGCACGACTTTTACAGTCAAAAGTTAACCTCTGCTACCGTCTCAGCTGTGAATGACTTGTCTGTCCTTTCCAGTATAAATCTACACCTGGGAAAAAAGTCTCCATTGTGGGCTGGATGGTGGCACTGCCTGATGACCCAGAACATCCTGATATTTTCCAGCTAAATAACCCTGACAAAGGTAGGTATTGCAAGATGGACAATGTCTGCATTACATTTCTGTGATGGGAAGTAGATTAATATCTATTAATTAGCTTGTAGATTGCAGAACTTGCCGTGGCACTCATAAAAGATGGAAGAGGGAGATCTTCAATACAGAATTTTCAAGGAAAAGTACAAATTAAATTGAACATATTTCTGCAATATGCTGTGGTGCTTCTGTGATGCCTACGGAGAGATTGCTTTATTTTGACAGTCACTAAGTTTTGCCGAAATTCCCCAACCAATATGAAATTGCAGCATGTCCATGTGTCTCCACACACCGATCTCCAAGTTTCTGAATATCTTCCTTAAAATCAGTCAGTATCAAATCTTGACTTACAGAGGTCAATTAAAGTATCAAACCCTTTACCAAAATAAGTCTGCTAAGTAATTATTAAATACTTTTTAATCATTAATTTTGCAGCACCATAACTCTTTTGCCTTGATTAAACTTCAATAACTTCAAAAGATAAGATAACTCGTGGAGTTATTTTGCACTTTGAGTAGTTGCTTACAGATTTTTGGGGCTTTCTTCACTTTTCATGTTTTCAGCTTTGGTGCTGGACATGGAGTTGCAACCACTGTGTAAAGTGCATCTCTTGGGTGTTAACTAAAATGCACAAAATATTTGATTGCAGGAACAATTTGCACTACAACATTGAAGAAAACTGTTTACAAACGGCAAAAACTTTATCAGAAGCCTTAAAGAGAAGAAAGCCAGGATTAAATTAGATCGGACCTACGTGGTCTTTTCTGTGGCTGTAATTTAGCCTTTCTGCCCATGAGGCCACATACGTTCTCATACTTGCTTCACCCAAGGATTGCTTCACATGGGCTCTGTTATGTTAGCAACATCATGTTTAAGCATTTGAGGTGCAAATTAATTTAAGAATTTACTTCAGAACTTTGGCTTGTGCACAGAAATTAGAGTCCCTTGAAACTACATATCTGTCTGCAAATCCAGAGTCTGTCTTTTTCTTATTTTTGTAGGCAATGTTTACAAGTTTCAGACTGGTTCAAGGTTTCATGCAATATTATGGCATAAACATTTGGATGACGCGTGCAAAAGCAACAAGCCTCAGGTGAGGTTGTGAAAACTGTTTCTACCTACTTTTCCTGTTTTCCAGAAAATCCGTACTAGAAAAGGTACCTCTTTCAATCTGTGTGCACACACATTCCTGTAGGGACAGACATAATTCCTCATTCTGTAGATTGATCCATTTTTTCAATAGGAGTAAGAAAAATTATTTAAAATTAGAAAATTTCCATCAAATCAGGTTTTGTGCAGGTCTAGCTATTGGTTTGGTTACTTCAAGAGCATATAACCCCTACTCTCAGTTGCTTCAAGCAAGATAACCTCAGCTCTTCTTCAGAAGGGACTGTCTAATGGAAAACAAAAGCAACCATGCTAGGATGGACTCAGTGATCTTAGAGATCTTTCCCAAATGTACTGATTCTATGAGTAATTTACGATCTCTTCCAGGTACCTGCTAATCTAATGTCATTCGAATAATTTCCTCTCCTACCTGGTGGGACTTCAAGTGCCAAACTGAAGAAACAGGTTATTGTTCTCTAACGAGGAAGAGAAGGATGGTTTTCCTGACATGAGCCAGCCACAAATATTTCAGCACTTTCCTATGTAACTTGAAAGTGATTCTGACTCGGCTTTTAAAAGCAGAAAGTGAATGTTGTCCCTAGGACCAGATAAAGTCTCAAGCACTGAGTGAAAGCAGACAAGTTAGATGGACAGAAGATTAATCCTGACTCCTGCAGGATTCTAGAGCCCACAATTACTTGTGGTCAGAGACTGCATGAACTGATATTTGACCACGAACTGAGCATCATATCTTCTGCCTATTCTTTTTTAAATGGTTCTTTTTATTGTTAAGCTGCTTTGTGTGACTGAAGAATATTTGGCCCATGTTGGGTTTCAATTCTTTCTAATGCACAGAATGATTGACAGTGTTAACTTGCTCCAAAGTGTCAATTAGAATAGAAGATTGTGGAACAACATTTTTATAATCTAAGTGCACTGAGTTGCTTGGCAATGTGGCTGCCTCAAATTTTCTACCAAATTTCTGGACAATTCTGCTGTTCATATTGGAGCTATTTGGGAAAAATGTATGTTGGCACAGGACAGTTGGTTTTCTTTTTCATTCAGTTATTTTACTCAGGAATGCCCTGGCAATGGATTTAAGGCTGTTTAAATTTACGTTGTGCTGAAGTTTGTCTTTCGTTCTTTTACTAGTGGCATAGTTGCTTACAAATTTGGGTTTTTGGTTCAGTCTGGGTGTTGTTCATTTCAAATCCCTTAGTACAGGGAAGCAGGTTATCAGGTGTTATGTATCACATGGCCCTGGCTCCTCAGAATTATTCCATATCACTGTTTCTGTTCTGTCCTTCCGTGGATGACTTGACTCCACTCAATTCCGGTATATGTTGCAACTTTAAGACATTACTACCGGTAGATGGTACTGTAATTATAAAATCGTTATGGCTGTGAAAGACTGTCTAACAGTGGAGCAAGTACAAAGAAGCCTCCACATCAATATCCAGAGAACAAACAAACAAACAAAAAATGTAACTGGGCCTTCTCCTCTGAAGGAGCTCTCACTATGCTGTATTCCTGCTGTTCCCTGACACTCCTGCAGTCAGAATTTTTTCTATTCATATGTTAAATTCATCGCTTTTTCTGTGTGAAACTGTTTTGCCATACAGCATCAGCATTCAGACTTCATCAATCATCAGAAAACCTCTTCTGACTTTCCTAAGATTGCATAGAGAAAAAACTGGCAAGTCAGCCTGTAGCTCACAAGCATGGAACACCGTGGAAGTCAGTTTAAGTGAATAGAACCTCTATTAGAACAAGCTCCCAGGCATTAGCTGTATGTATTCTGTGGACTTACACGATTTTCTACATTTTTATTTTGAAACTTCTCTAACAACAACAAGAAAAAAATACCTGTATTGTTAAATGCAGGTCAAAAGTAAATTGTTTGTTCCGTTAAGAATTTATGTTACAATCCTGAAAGCCTAATACATACCAGCTTTTCAAGAAAACCAGTTCCTGATGACAACTGCATTTAGATCCCGGGACATGGGAAAGTGTATGTAAAGTTAACAAAGTTTATTTGGCAACTCAGGAACTGTGTGAAAAGAGTGGTAATGCAAAACATATTTATACCATTTTTCTCTTTTTTTGCTAACTTAAGACAGCTTTAAACTAGGGAAAACATTGGTATCTGCAAGGGCAGAACATCAAACGCCATTAGAGATGGTGCAGAAGCTTTTGAATGTCGTAATATCCTGTCAGCAGTAAATGTCTTCAGACTGTTAGACTATGATATAGTCTGAATTATTCTGCACCTATGGACTTTTGTGATTAGTCATCAATGACATTAAACATCTTTTCAGTATAGCACAACTGTGAAATTGGTGCTTGAGAAATTTGGATGGATGGCAGTGTAAGAATACTATTAAAACATCTTCAACCAATTTTAAATTATTCTGTAAGTATTAAACAGTTTATAGCTGCTGATTAGAGGTGTTATGATGACATTTGGTACCATATGCTATTATCTGGTACTTCAATGGTTAATTTAAAGCTGCTATTGAAATACAATATATTGCCTATCACTACTGATTATTACAGCATTTCCACAAAAAATATCACAAACCATACAAGTTCTCCTCTGTCAAAGAGAATAACTGCAACAGTTACGTAAAAGTAAACATTATGTCATAACTACTATTTTGAGAATTGTGAAGATATAAAAACTAAGTAATTATATGAGTTTATTAAATATCCAATTTTGATGTAATTCAGTGCCAAAATACATGTTTTTCCAAATAGCACTAAAATGAGGCAAAGAAACTAGTTTTCAGATTGAGACTGACTTGTCACATTATAATGTTAACCAATTTCAACATTTTGGTTTTTGTGTGAAAACTGTTGCACTATTTTGGGCCGTATTTTCCAGCAGTCCACTGCATGCCATTTGTGTAAAGGATTCTTTCTATAATTCTTGTGAACTGTCTCACCTGTAAGAACTCTGGTGTTGGAATCTAGGTTTTTGGCAAAGTATTTTGTTACCTCAGTCTTGTATCAAGTTGCTGCATTTTTCAGTTTGTTACATTGATAATAATGATTGTTTCGCTAATGAAATAGTTTAGTGTAAAAAAAAATTTTGTTTACTACAACAGTAATTGCATTTGGTTGTAAGTTTAAAAATGTTTAAGGGTATGTATGCTGTTGACAATAAAATATTCTGAAAAGTAATAGCAGAGGTACAGAAGGAATGATTTAGCTCAAAGGCAGCATGCATGTTTTATTTGTGAATGAATGGTAATACAGTTGAACAGACTTTGTAGAGCACAGTGTCTAGTAATTTAATAGTATAAATACAACAGAATCAGCTTTTCTAGGATGAAATTGAAAATACCTCCAAATTTGCAGCTTTTTCAAGTGAGATTTGAAAAAGACCAAAGGACAAAAAAGTCCAAAATTTGGAAAGTCCAAAGAAGTGGAGACAAACTTAAATTTCTTTGCACTTAAAATTTTACTCGGCAGGTTTGCAGATGACACCAAGCTGAGTGGTGCAGTTGCACACTCTGAAGACTGGGGCCATCCAGAGGGGCCTGGATGAGCTTGAGAAGTGGCTGGGGCTGCCACATTTCCAATAAACAGATACAGAGCAACCCTGCTGAGAAGGAGCTGGGGTGCTGCTGGATGGTGCTGGCCATGCCCTGGCCAAGTGCGCTGGCAGCTCAGAAGGCAGCCTGTCCTGGGCTGCATCAAAAGCAGGGTGGGCAGCAGGTGACAGGGGTGATTCTGCCCCTCCACTCAGCTCTTGTAACATCCCACGTGGAATTCTTCATCCAGCTCCTGAATCCTTGGACTAGGAAGGACTTGAACCTATTGCAATGGGTCCAGAGAAGGGCCACAAAAATAATCATAGAGCTGGAGCACCTCAGCTATGAGAGAAGGCTGAGACAGATCAAATTGTTTAGCCTGGAGAAGAAAAGCTGCCAAGGAGACATTACTGCCACCTTCCAGTACTTAAAGGNNTTTTTTTTTTTTTTTTTTGGTAGGGCCTGTAGTGATAGGAGATGGGACAATAGCTTAAAAGGTCGATTCACACTAGGTACATGGAAGAAGTTTTTTGCAGTGAGGGTAATGAAACACTGGGTTGGCCAGAGGGGTGCTGGATGACCCATCCCTGGAAGTGTTCAAGGGCAGGTAGGATGGGGCTCTGAGCAGCCTGGTTGAAGATGTCCCTGCTTATGGCAGGAGGGTTGGACAATGTGATCCAACCCAAACCATTCTATGATTTTATTTCTTATGCAAAGTAAATAAGCTCTAGACTATGACTGGCAATGAAGGTCCTCTAATTTCTGCAGAAACATAATTTCAGTTTTGCCGGTGCAGTTGTCTGAGAGAAAAATTACAGGTTAGCTAATGTGAAGGTAAGAGCAAAGCAAGCTAATATAAAAAAAGTTACTTCTACAGCTGAACAGAAAGGCATATATCCTTTTCCTGAAGTGGACTCCTTTTCCTGTTATCTCTGACAAATAGCAAGAGTGTTTGAAGACTATTTTTATTACTTGGTGGTCTTGGAAATAAGTTGGATCTATACAGTTTTCCTTCAGGGTCATGTCCAGTGTTTCAGTGTAAATATTTTAGAAAGGAAGCATATGTAAGTGTCTCTTGTATCTATCAAATGGTTCTTTTCACTGATAGCATAGTTAAAATGGGAAAATTGACTGGATTTCTTCTCCTTCCCATAGGTAATGAGATAGAAAATAAACAGTGTGAGCATGTTAGGAAGGAAAACCAACAAACACAATATCCCAGGTTGACACTGTTATGGAATCAAATTGCAGGGGGGAGAGAGGACTACCTTCTGCATTGCATTATTTCATTAAAAGGTAAAGTGCTTTTGTCATACAACACCCAAAGATAAGTACTAAGGAGCTCACTAAATGCTCATTATGTCCAGGCATCTTGTCTTGAAACCTGGGAGAGAAAAAACAAAACGAAATATTAAAGAACTTTGTTCCTACTCCGGACGCGAGGCTGTGCTAGGCGTGCAAGGGATGGCCATCAGCGCTCCAGGAGCCGTTGCGGCTGGGGGAGCCGGCTCTGCTCCCCAAAAGACACCGCCGGCGCGGATCGGCGGCCCCGCCGCTGACGCGCATCAGCGCCCAAGGGTCGGCCGCCGCATTGCCCCATTTGCGGCCTTACAGGAGAGGGGGCCTTCCCGCCCAATGCCCCGGGGAACCTGGGACAGTGGCGGGAGAGGCCAGAAGAGCGGCCGGAGCGGAGGGGAAAGCCGCGGCCCGCCCCGGGGCCTCCGCGTCGCTCGCCGGACGACACCCTTGGTGCCGCCGGTGCCGCGCACAGCAAGCCGCGCGGAGGCACCACCACGGCTCGCAGCGACGAGCAGCCGCTTCGGGGGCGAACGGCCCGACCCGGACCGCGGCGGGCGGGGGCTCTGCCTGCTCTACAGGCGGGAGGTGAGGGGACCGAGCGCACGCGCCGGCCCCGGGCCGCAGGGGCGTGTTGCGGTTGCTGCTGTCGGTGCCGCGGAGGGAGTCGGGGACGGGGCGAGAGGGCTGCGGTAGCGCCGACCCAGCTTCGCCCAGCTTTCGCGGCGGTGCCCGCGTGGGGCTGCACCGGCCGCGGCCGCTGTGCCCGCCCCCCGCGCGGGGAACAACCGGTCCCGCGGGACGGGGAAGGCGGGCGCGCTGCGCGCAGTCTGCGCGCAGTCTGTTGAAGTCCGGTAAACCTGCCGGGACCGCAGCGGAGGTCAGGCAGCGGCACCTGCTCGGGGTCCTGTAACTGGCATCGCTCGCAGGAAAGGCGTGACAGATTCGGGATTTTATTTCCATTCAAGAAATAGGAGGATGGTGATTAGCTGTAGCGTTATTTTTCGGTACTGATGGTAACACTTAACGGTAAGTTAAAGGTACGTATTAATAGTCTCGGTTTTCTGAGTCTCCGTCTGAATACATGCGAAGCATGGAGTTTAGGTTTGAAGAATGCAAAACTCCTCCAAAGGATAGTTCCAGTGTGTGTTGTGGGTTGACCCTGGCAGGCAGCTCAACCCTCACCCTTCCCCTTGCAGTGGGATGAGGACAGACTCAGAAGGGCAAACGTGGGAAATCCCATGAGTTGCATGCAAAACAAAATGTAGACTCTGTGTTCCCTTAGCACGCACATTTGTAGCATTTTCAGGAAAGCAGATCTTAATCAGGTTCAGCAGTGACTTGGGAAGCCATATGCTGTCATGTTGCATGTCTCCCCCTTTCTTCTTCGTCCGCCAGCTTTGATGGCTGAGCATGGCGTCATATGGTGTGGAACGGGCCTTTGGTTGGTTTGGTTCAGCAGTCCCAGCTGTGCTCCCTGCAGACTTCTTGTGCCACCCAAACTCCTGAGACAGGACCAACAGGAGAAACAGAGACAGCCTTGACTCTGTGTGAGTACTGTTCAGTGAAGGCTAAACATCAGAGTGTGTGAAGCACTTGCTTCGGTCACAAAACACAACACCATGCTAGCTACTAGGAAGAAAATTAACAGCTAAAAAAGTACACTGTGAAAGACAAAAAGTTGAAATAACAGTCTTGTAAATGTCATGCAATTTTTATTTTGCCCAATCTGTTTGATTTTTCAAAGGACACAAAGTTTAGTTGTTTATAGTAGGAGGAGTTTGGCTTACGGATGTACAGCAGATTATAATGGAGTTTATGAGTGTATACAGGAAAGTTTGGGGTTTGTCAGTTCTAATGGTGCAAAATAAGTATATGGCAACACTGTATGCTGGTCTGGCTTACTGTCTTTCTATTTAGACTAGAAATAGCCAGTTGAATATTTTTAGAGCAGTATTTTATTAGTAGAATAATGCTGCCTTCAGTTTAATCCTTCACACAGTATGCTTCTGACTTTGGATCTTATAAGAGAAGAAGGACACTGGTGTGTCAAAGAACCTTTCTGAAAAAAGTAAGCTATCAAAAGATTAGCAACAGGCAATCTAGATAAATATGGTAAATGATTGTTAATATTTGCAATTCTTACTTGAGCACCAGTGATCTGTGATTTTGCTTTTGGCAAAAATCATAAACTAAAGGGTAGAAAATAACTTTTTTTCAAAAATAGGAGGTTACTAAGGCTGTTTATTAGTGGTTTTAGTTGGCCCCTGGATAAAAAAGGATTAGGTTATTTATTGTTCCTATACTGCTGACACTAATATTAGGAATATTAGGAACTGAAACTCTTCATGTTAGGAACAGAAGCTCACTTCTTGTCAGTAGCCCTCTATTCTTACCCTAGATTAGGAGATAAAGTAATAAGGTGAGAGTTACCAAGAACTTAACTCAATGTAGACATCGTCAAGGTACTGAAATGAGCAGCATAAAAAGTCTTCAGCCATATCCATGCGAACAGAACAAATTACAAAGGAAGGCCACAATGCAGAGAGCGTGTGAACGAGATTAATAGTTACACAGGAATGACTCTTGAATAAATTATCAATTGGTACCAGCTTTTAGTAAGAACAGTGGCAGTTGTGGAGGGTTTTAGAAAGATGTTGGAAAAGAAGGTCTGAAAAAAGAAGTTGTACAGCCAAGGTAAAAACAGCATCCAATTGGAAGGAGATATGAAAAAAAGTCCCTTTTGAAATTCTAAGAAGACAAGCTATTGGAAGAACCTATAATGGGAGTTTAATAAATGTGTTGTGAATGTAATGGAACAGTGTGCCTAAAGCATGAGTGATTTATTGGTTTAGGATGGGAAAGAAAGGATTATTTAAATATATGGAAGTTTGTGAGTGCGTTCTTAGTCCCCTGCAAGGTTTTAGAGTAAATTTTAGAAAGAGTGTGGCCAAAGAAATAAGAAGAAATGTGAATAATTTGAGCAGCTTGATCTAGTGAAAGATGTCCCATCTACAGCAAGGGGATTGGAACTAGATGAAGTCCTGTCCAACCCAAGCCATTCCATGATTGTAACCGTGACAAGAGCTCTTTATTATGACCTTGCTGCTGCAGAAAACACATTGTGTAACTGCACTTGCTTGTCTGGCTGGGTAGGTGTGGTAATCATTGGCTGATGACAAACTCAGATGTAGATGTGCATGCAATATGTTGCATCTCCAAAAGATATAATCCTAGCATGTGTTAAGAAAGGAAATTTCCAGCTATGATGAGGGCTTGTTACTTGCTGTGTACAAATGGGACCAGGTACAGACATTTCCAGTCTCCTGTAGTGGAGATAATGGAAACTGAGCCAGCTGCACAGAAATGATTGGTGAAGGCAGACTGGTTCTTAGGAGGTGGTTTTAGGGTAGCCTGTGTCGTTTAATGAAGAGGTTACAAATACGAAGATGAGGAGGCAGTATTACTGCAGTCTGACAGGGCGGGGGGGAGGAAGAAAGCCTGTTTACAGTTAAGGGGAATACTGCAAAGTAGTCATTGATACCATTAGCTAAATTAAATATTAAAGGAAATCTGCTTATTTTTTATCATGTTTACTTATCTATTAATTGGAATTAAAAAATGCAAAGTCAAAGTGAATAGTTACTATAAAAGAAACTCGTTTAAATATGCTGAAAGCACACTTTTAGAGTTAAAACTTGCCATTTTACCCTCTCTGTAGTGAGGAAATATAAATGTAATGTTCTTAATTACAGTGACTTTATGTATTTTCTTATTTATTTATTTTCTTATTTCTTTCTTTCTATTTACATATTTGTGCTGTTAATTTTAGGAGACCAAAATAAATGAGTCATGTTGGTGAAATAATGAATTTCACTTGTCAGATAATTACATATTTCTTTTCTTTAAGATTTGGTGTTCTGATGTGTCTTGATCTCTAGATTTTGCTCATTTTCTCAGCTTCTAGAAGTTGCTGTTGTTTCAGCACTCTCTCACAAAATTCCTCATCTGAATTTTTGTAACTATATGTCCTAACTAGGCCTATAGTATGTTATGAAAAAAATGATTGTCCAAGAAATACAGAGATATATACTGTATTTTTCCAGTTCTTTTAAAGTATGCGTGTGAATTGGGGTTATATCACATGCAAGATTAATTTTCAGAAGAAAACTTAAGTAGCCTTAAAAAAATCCATGAAAATGGTTTGATTTGCTTCAACAACTCCATACTCATTTGAAATTTAAATGAAGGTCTTGCGACATGACTGTATGCTTTGCTCAAGAGAGGGAAAACTTGTTTTTCTGGTAGGTGTGGCTGCTGTTGCTGACATTAAAAGAGCACCAGCTATGTGAAATAAAATGTGCCAGGAAGTGTCTTAGGTATTGTACCAGGTTTTTTTCCCCTCAGCATTGTTCTGTATTGAACAATTATTGCAATTTATCTTAAAAGTATATATATGTTTTTATCTGTTAAAAATAAACAATTAGTAGATTATTTTAGCAAAATAACTTATCAAAAAATAAATGGAGGACTGAACAGAACTTCACTCGGCCATCTCTTTTAAAAGGTACTTTTCCCTTTCCTGTTCACTGTTCAGAACACGGTTGAAAAGATGTATTTTTTCTTGTTTGTTATTTATTGCTAGCAAAAGCAGAAGAAAGAACAGGTAATAAATCGATTTTGTTATTTACTGTTGATGTGGTTTGATATTTCTAAAGTTAAAAACTATTTATTCTGTAAGCCTGAACAATATTTTAAGTCATAAATAGATAAAACCAAGGGGAAAAATGTTAAATGTGACCTACTCTGTGTTGTAAGAATGCTAAAATATGTAACGTCCTTGGAATAAGAATGCTTGGGAGAGACTCCTGTACTTTAGTATGTTTTATAAAAAGAATTAGAAAGTATGAGTTGTTTTCAGTCACAAATCTCCAGCTGAAAGTCGTACAACAGTAGCAGACTTTTACTATGTATTTACAGTTCTGCTCTTAATTTTAAGGACTTCTGGGGAGGACTTTCCATTTCAGAGATGGAAGACTCAATGCTTTCTGCTGCTCCTTTTCTGCTTTGTGCCTAGTGTGATGTCGTGAGATTTTTGGTGCCCCTATGACTGTTCTGGTTCTCTAAAGCAGTTTCTTGGTAGCTGGCAAAGGCTGATGTAGATCATATCAGCCTTGGCATATGGGATGTTTTAAGGCATGTGTTGTGACTGGGTTCACTCTTTCATGAAAGAGCAATTCTGAAAATATTGTACGTTATTTTGAAGGCATGGAGAATTATTTTTCACCTGCTAGAAACCTTTCTGTCACCCTGCGCAATAGCATCAGTTTATTCCGTCTCTGCATTTTACCCCACGCTTCTGCTGGCAGTTGGGTGAACTCTCTTCTACCAATCCAGTTTTCTGATCTGACATGAGTTTGATTAATCTGGGACACTCTTTTCCCAAGAATCTCTGTGGTACAGGCAGGCCTTCAAAGAGACTTGCAGTCACTTTCCTGTTTATGGATCATATTTGAATACCTAAAGGTGAATTTGTAGAGAAAACTTTGATCTAGGCTCCACTAGTGCTTGAGAGTGCCATAAACTCCCACTCAGGCATTTACACTTGCTAGCACAAGTGCTGCTAAAGATTCTGGCCACCCAGGCACTCAGGACTGCCCACCTCTTCCTGCAGTCACAAGGGTTTAAGACCTGACCTCCAAATGGTGCCAGGAGCGGAGCCAGCATTAATGCAGTGTGAAGAGGCCTGGATCGCTAGCAAGCGTTAATATGAGGTGCCCTTTCCTGCAACTCCTGCCTTGTACAGGGCTATGTAGGGTAGAGGGGCTAACTGAGACTGAGTTTTCTACCTGCACAGATTTCACCTGTCTTCTGCTGGATTGTATGAATTGACCTTCCTCTCTATGTATGGTCTCATCTGTGGTGAACTGCAAATTAGGGAATTCATAAATTAGTAATTGTATCTGCACCATGGTGTGCAGTCCCCAATTAGCATGTTATGAACTTGATTAATTCTATATACATTTATCTGTCTCTAGCTTGTCTGTGAGAAGTCTGGTTGAGAGTTCCTTTTTTCACATAACTTACACAATGTGTAGGGGGAGAAAAAAAGAAAAATTTTGCTTTGCTCTAAGAATTCCTATGTAATTATTAAATTGGATATTCTAAAATTTGGATTATAAAAGAAAAAGAATAATTGCTCCTTGTATTGCTGTATATAGACCTCTGTTATATTCTCCTACAGAACCCTCCATGTACAGAAACTGCTCCACGCATCTGACAAATAGAGGCGTTCTGAGTGTTGCATACAGTATCATCCATACCATGAAAGGCATGTTCTGTGACTGAGTTTTCATAAAAGCACAGTAGCTGCGTCTCTGATTAAGTCAGTGCAGAGTGATAGAGACTAACCCCATTTTGTTTGTGAAATTCTTGAGCAATGATCATGGGTCAGTATTATCTCATACTATGTATTTTCTTTTCTGCAGATGCGGCAGCATAAAGTACAAGGACAAAAAATTTTGCATCCACACTTAGATACATACAAAATGTTGTGTGCAGGGAAAAAGTCTTACTTTGCTGCTGCTGTGTGCATTATTACTGTAACTTCAATGCTCACAGTTTCTTATCTGAGGTTACAGAGACTTTCTCATCAGCCAAAAGTAATTCAAGAAGGTAGAAGATGTAGAGGGAAAATTGCCAATAGCTCAATTACAGCATTAAAAGGTAACAAAACTTTTATTATATCCCCATACTTTGATGATAGAGAAAGCAAAGTCACCCGTCTGATTGGGATTGTTCACCATGAAGATGTAAAACAACTGTACTGCTGGTTCTGCTGTCAGCCCAATGGAAAGATATATGTATCAAAAGCAAAAATCGATGTTCACTCAGATCGATTTGGATTCCCTTATGGTGCAGCAGATATAGTTTGTTTGGAACCTGAAAACTGTGATCCAAATCATGTATCGATTCATCAGTCTCCACATGGAAATATTGACCAGCTGCCAAGGTTTGAAATTAAAAATCGCAAGGCTGAGACCTTTTCTGTTGACTTCACTGTGTGCATCTCTGCCATGTTTGGAAACTACAACAATGTCTTGCAGTTTATACAGAGTATGGAAATGTACAAGATTCTTGGAGTACAGAAAGTGGTAATCTATAAGAACAACTGCAGCCATTTGATGGAGAAAGTCTTGAAGTTTTATATAGAAGAAGGAACTGTCGAGATAATTCCCTGGCCAATACACTCACACCTCAATGTTTCTTCTAAATGGCACTTCATGCAAGATGGAACGCACATTGGCTACTATGGACAAATCACAGCTCTAAATGACTGTATATACCGTAACATGGAAAGGAGCAAGTTTGTGGTCCTTAATGATGCTGATGAAATAATTCTTCCCCTGAAGCACCCAGACTGGAAAACAATGATGAACAGCCTTCAGGAACAAAACCCAGGGACTAGTGTTTTCCTCTTTGAGAACCATATCTTCCCAGAAACTGTAGCTACTCGCATGTTCAACATTTCATCTTGGAATACTGTGCCAGGTGTTAACATATTACAGCATGTATACAGAGAGCCTGACAGGAAAGATGTAATCAATCCCAGGAAAATGATTGTTGATCCACGAAAGGTGATTCAGACTTCAGTCCATTCGGTCCTACGTGCTTATGGGAACAGTGCGAATGTCCCCATGGATGTTGCCCTCATTTATCACTGTCGGAAGGCCCTTCAAAGAGACCTTCCCAGAGAATCCCTCATCAGGGATACAACACTGTGGAGATACAACTCGTCGTTAATTGTGAATGTTAACAAGGTGCTATCTCAAACCATACTGCAAGCTCAGAAGTGAAACCTCGGTTATAAGGCGGAAAAGTGGAGCGCAACCTGTATTGTGGGAAGACAGAGGATATAATTTAAATATCACATTAAACTGATTTCCACATGGAGTTAACATTTTGCAGCAATTATTTAGGGAATCTGTAGCAAAGCCATGAATCATTTAATGATATCAAGAGTCAATGCAGATTGCAGTACTTCTGGGAAATGTACAATTTGCTTTCAATTAAAACAATAATAAAAATCAGTATTTGTCAACTGATTTAAATAATGCAAACCAGTTTTCAACCTATGTACAAAAAGTACAACTACAGTCACTAGTATTAAATGTAGCATTGCATAATTCTTGCAATGTGTATGACACTGGGTACCAAATTAGTATACATCAATTTGAGTAAAAGGTAATTGAACACAATCTACCTTTCAGTTGTAAAAAAATTAACCCCTTATCTTCTTGGAAATAGTGTTTGTTAAAGATGATAAAAATGTCTTGTTCAGCTGGGCTTTGGAGACATGTAAGTTTAAGAAGAGTGATCCCACCTGTTCTGAATTACTTAAGTGGTAAGCGCTGAGTTGTGTTAGAAAGCTTTAAGAGGCAATGGATACAGATTGATCTTAAAATACTTTTGTGAACTGAAAAGGATCTATTTTGAGGAGGGAAAAATAGATGGCTAAACAACTTTTATGAAACATAGTAGTTTGTTGGGCTTTTTTTTCTGGCACCTTGAAGCCTTGTAGGAAATCTTTTCATGACGTTTAGACACAAGTTGGATTTTAGTCCTTTATGTCAGTTGAATTATATTGCTTCCTTATGTAGGTGTAGGGTACAGAAGCTGCATTTTTCCCAACCTCTGTCTGGAAATAGTGCTAAGTAGTTACTTTTGCTGAAGGATCAGATAGAAACCAAAGCAAACAAAAAAACCATTTGCTCACTTTAATTTCACAGTTTCAGTTTCACCATTTCAGTTTCTGTTTGATTAGCCCCCTGAGCTATATGCATTGTGTATGTTGTGGCAATATATTAGAACCTTCCCACTGAAGGCATATATAAAGGCAGCAATAGGCTGACACTTCGGTGTCTGACAGAGAGTGTGTGTGAGAGAAGGCATGCTTTTTAAAATTTCTACATCAGTGCCATGTTTTCATTCCTTCATCTACTTTGTAGTGGCACATGCCTGTGCCCTTAAGGAGCTCTGTCATTTAGTGGATTAGTAGCATTAGCAGATGTCCCAAGGGCAGTGACTGCAGCATTTCCCAGTCTGTATCAGCAAATAGGCAGCTCTGTTAGTGTCCGAGTTGCACGCTGCAGTTAGTCGTACAATCTCACATGGCAGCAGGTCCATTTAGAATTTCAGACCAATTGTTTAGAATGGACATCTGGAAGTCCAACTCACTGCTTATAGCATGGTGTGCTCAGAACTTTGTCTAGGAAGGCTGGGCAACCTGTTTCAGTCTTAAACTATCCTCACAGTGGAGAATTTCTCTTGTTGCAAAACCATTGCCATTGTTGCCATTGTCTTGCTGCATGATGCTGAAATGAGTCTGACATTGTTTGCTTTATAGCTTATTAGTTAGCGGGAGACAACAGCAATGCCTTCTCATCCCATGCCCACCACCTTCCCTTTCCCCACCATTCTTTCTGGAAGGCTGAGCCTGGGTCTCAGTTTCTCAGCCATCTTGTGCTCCACCACTCTGTGGACTGTGCATCATCAAGGTCACTAATAAAGTAGTTAACCAAATTTTCCTGTTTTGCTGATTTGGAAACAATTCTGTCACTCCTCTGTTTAATCTTTCAAAGTTAATGCAGTGCTATATAGGTGTCTTCTTCAGAAGAAGCTGAGTTACTGCACACATCAGAACTATACTGCTATGTTACTCCCACATTAAGAATGATGAGAACTGGGTTTCAAGACAAGTTATTGAAAACTTTCTATTTCATGGAAGCTTTCTTCACTTTGGAGTGAGACAACAAAAGCTCAAAGAGCTCATCATTCATGCTCCAAAAAGTGCAGTTTGAATTTGACTTCTGGTTGATAAAATCCTTCACTACAGACATTTTTTCAAAGTAAATTGGCGTGAATAAAGGTGGGAAAATGGAGTGCTTAAGAGTCTGGCCTTGTATTTTTGAGTCCTCCACTGATTTTACGCAGCTCCTATGGCATCACTCAAATTCTTGCATATGAAAACTCCCCTTCACTGGTGTAATTTATACTGCATACATTTTGGAATCTTTGCCTTCATTCAGTATTAAGCATGAAATCAGGTCTCCTTGGAGAGTGGGAAGAAAAGAATCACACTAACAGTAGTAATGCTAGACAGTTTTGTCCTTTCAAGGACATGAGCCAATCTTCATGAAAAATCATGTTCTCAAGTTGTGTGAAAAAATTGACATTAAAGGGAGAGGAAGGAAGGAAGCAAGGAAGGAAGGAAGGAAGGAAGGAAGGAAGGAAGGAAGGAAGGAAGGAAGGGAGGGCAAGGCCAACTTAAAGCATTTCTAAAGCATGTGATGTTGTAGATAGAGCTTTTAAGTACATGTCAAATAGCACAAAAGCATGTGAACAAGTATTTGCTACTCAGTAATTAACTTGTGAACATCAAGTCTCCTATGATGATCAATAAGACTTTTTTACACTCCTGTACTTTTCTTCAGACTTCTGAGGTTTTTTTTCCCCTAGAGATATGGCATTCTGTCATTTGCCCCTGCTTTCCAACTCTAGATGTAGAAACTACTTTAGTGCATTAGATTAATTGCAACTTTTGGAGAAAGTGAATAGCTGATAGACATCATTTAATGCAAGGAAGTGACTTGCAATAGAGACTGAACATCGCCTTCCCATTCATGTGAACTAAATTATGTTCTAACACAACCTAGAAAATAAGGACTATAAAATACCAATCAAGCCATTCGGAGTTACCATCAGCAAGTACGATGAGTATGTTAGAGGTTAGTCACGATTGCAAGCTCTAACAGATAGATGAAAAGTTGTGTCACTCTTGCTGAGGAGAGATCATATTGACACGTTCCTGAACTTACAACATCTGATCCTAGTTAAAAGACTTGTTTAATTCTTCTGCTTCAAAGGCTAAGTATTTAAAGCTATCGTATGGAAAAACATTTTGAGAGAAAGATTCTGGAGAGGGAAAGGGTTTGCTATCTTCTCATTTTTGTTAAGCAGCCATGCACTGTAACCAGTATTTGCTGTTACACGTACAAAAGCCTATGGTTCTAAAATAGTAGCTTCACCTTCTGTTTCAACAACAAAATAAAGGTCAGAAGTCAGGTCAAGCACAACTTGATTTCAGACTCAGCAGATCTGAATGGTTTAAACATTACAAGCTATACTTCAGAGCCCAAATAGGTATATTTAAACATGAATATAGACAAAAATTTGTGGTGAATACTGTTAGCATGCTGCATTGCATTATGTCCAAAACAACCCATTCCCAAATGCCCAAATAAAAGTAAATGATTGTGCATTGCATGATGATACCACTGGGTGTGCAACTTTGGTTCATGCAAAGTCTCATTTTATGGACATACTGCTGACAGGCCATAAATTCTTGAAGATTCTGCATGTGTGAGCTTTTCAGCCATGTTCTTTCCATAACACCAAATGGATACTATGGTCTGGCATACTAGTGGCAAAAACCAAGCCTGTATCATTTTGGCCATTTAGTCCGTTTAACCAAGACATTTCACCAGCCAAAAAGCTTGAGCCTCTCTTTGACTTTCTATATTCTGGTAGAGGCCAGCGGCTTATCAGTTTTTCTGTCCTCAGGTCCATTATATACAGGTATCTGTTGTCAAACAGTAGAGCAAATATCTCTCCAAAGCCCAGCAAGGACACATTTGAGAAGTCTGGAGGTTTGATAACCCTAGAAGACAAGAAAACAGTGTTAGAATCTCCCTTATAATGTAGACACAAGCTTGAATTACTAAACCAAATCCTATGCGTCTACAGAAAATGTGTCTAAACTCATCATTCTGAAATAACTTAGAACTGGACGCAAATTTTCCAAATTAAACAACTGAACACTTAGCTACAGTCGGGCCTGTGGTTTCAGTTCTGACTTTGTGAATTCAGGACAGACCCTTCTCAGCATAAGTAAAGGCTAAGGTTTGAAAGGGATTATTCTGCAGAGCACAAGAGAAAAAGAGCCATTTCCAGATACACACAAAAAAGCAAATGTACTTGTGTTTTACAGTAAATTTCCACATGGATTTCATGCCTCAGCATCTTTAAACTAAGAAGTAAAAGCTATTATTATTATTTTGACCACTCTTTTAAAAGGCAGAAGTAAAATACAGACATGCCTTCTTGTGATAAGCAGGTAAGATAAATCATCCAAAACTGGTCCTCAGAATGATGTTTTACTGATGTTTTATGCTAAATTAAGCATGGGGAGAAATAAAGGTATTTTTTAGTTCCCCAACACCTTTATAATGTTTTCCCTTAATAAATAAAACTTGGAACAGATATTGAAAAGTTGAGTTTTCCACAACTGCCTGCATGTTTGATCATAGCATTACATAAAGCACAGAACTAAGGCCCAAAAATGTATGGAGATGAAAATTGTTCTCAGCAGTAAGAGACCATCTTTCTCTTTTGAAAGATGGAAGGGTAAACTTAAGAGGTGAAATTACTCGGTTATTCTTACTGATAAGAAGCACTTCTTCTGAAGTAGATCTTTCAGAGGTCTGCAAATATTCAGGCTATTTGAATTAAGCGACTGCTATCAGTATTAAAATGCATTTTTTTCTTTAGTAAGTTACTCTCTTTGATGCCACCATTTCTAACTCATACAGCTTGATTCTTTTTGTGAAAATAGACTGCCATCATGCTCAGTCCTTTATTGCAGTCTGATAGATTTTGCTATCATTCCACGGCATTAGCAAGAGTGACAGATCAGTAGTGCTATAAGGGAAAAGTCTTTTTAATTTCTTGTCCCACCAAAGGACCCCCAGAAATGCCTACTTGGTTCTCTGTATAGCAGTCTCCATGGCAACATTAGTTCTGGGTCACTACCTTTTCACATTCACAACTACAGCACTGCAGTCTGATTTAAGTCTATACTGAAACACTTCAGCTTACAGAATGAAAATATGGAAGAGAACTACCATGTGGCCAGAAACCAAAACAGCAATCAAACAATTCATATTATCAGATGAGAAATTAGAATTAAACCTCTCAATATGTGTCAAGTAAGATATTTACAGAATTTTTATCAAGTTTCTTTTGGTCTACATCTAAAGCAATTCTTAAAACTAGTATGATATAATTCTTATTTGTTTAATGAATCCTAAACTGAATGGTTTACCTGAGAATATCATAGCTGGCAAAGTCCCACTGGTATAATCCTAGTGCTGAACTGCACACTATGTATTTACCATCAAAGTGCAGTCTGGGCTGTAGGGAGATGCTGCGGTCTTCAGAAACAGACAATGTTCTTAAGCACTTGCAGTTTATTTCCCTTCCAATAGGCCAAATCTACAATTAAAATACAGTTTAAGACCATAAAAAATTCACACTATAAACTGTTACACAAATAGAGCAAGCCTCACAGTCTCTTTTTAAGCATTGGGTAAATGTGTGCATGGGTTTTTTTCAGAAATATTTATCTCCTTCAGGTAAGAACATCAATTCTTTGAGTGACTTGTCTTACAGTATTGGTGCAGTATATGTTGTTTCTAGCTGAAAAATTCCAGTGAAAATGGGTATTTTAAAGAATGGGGGGGAAAAAAAACCCTGAAAAAACACCCAAAACAAACAAAAAACCCCTCCGCCTCCCCCCCCCCACCCAACAAAAAAACACCCCAAAAAACAAAACAAAAAAACTCCCCAAAAAACAACACACCAACACAAAAACCAACAACAAAAAAAATCCCCACCCAATTGGGACAGAAATGTAACAGTGGTTCACTTCTATAGCCACAAACTTACAGCACTCTACAACCCCAAATTCCCTCAGTAACAGTATTTGCAATTAAGTGCTTCACTGTCAAGTTATCACAATAGGCATGAACAGAAAGCAATGGTTTTTTTGCATTACCATTCTTGTAGAGCTGTCATTCAAAACTAAGTGCTAAGAAGAGCATTGACAAATTAGTTTTCACAGAGTTTCATGTTCTGCACGCAGCCTCACAAGCAGGAAATGTGGAAAAAATAAAGCCTTCCATTATTTGTAAACTTCAGCAAAGCACTCAAGCTTTTTATTTCCCAATGTACCAAAATAATATATGCATGATATCTGGTACATACCTTGATTTCATACTTGTCTGCACTTAGGAGAATATAATCCCCAGGACTATGCATAAGAGATTTGACTTTGCACTTCTGCAAAACCACCTGTAATTGAAGGATGGTAATGATTTATGTTGATGCTGTTAAATAAGCAAACTTTCATTTGCATTTTTCACTTCACTGACCACCTGCATACTGTACCCATGTATAAAAGTACAAATACTTTCAGCAACTGAAGGAAAACTACAGTTTACGTTGTTCTTCTTCCTCCTAGTCACAACTTACTGTATTAATAAGCAAACATATATACTTCACCTGTACAGTCACACCCCCTACCCTCCAAGTTCTGAAATAACCAGAAGAAAAATACTGTTTCATGCTCAGATTTTTGATATCAAGATCATTAGATTTTTTTACACAATCTTTAAAGCAGCATTCTTTCAGAACCAGTTTTTATTCAGTCTTTGAATAAAACACTACTTTCTAGTATTACCCTAGCTGCTTTGGAACCGAAATATCTTCAATGGTCAGAAAGGTTTAATTATAACCTAAGTATTTTTTTTCTGTTGAAATGTTATTTTGTAGCATTTCCAGATGTTCTTCAAATTCTAAACATAGCTGCAGGATTAGGATTAGGAAATAAAAATTTAGAACATGTTGCAAATTTAGTGCAAATAAATGTGCAAGATTAATTAAAAATCAGTATTCCCACCTTAGTGACCCATTCTGTGTGTCCAGTAAGGGTATTCAGGCACGTTCCTGCTGATAAGGCCCATACTTTCACAGTGAAGTCTGCAGAGCCACTGACCAGAATATCAAGTTCATCATTGTAATCCACACTAAAAACTACAAGCAAAGAGGGAACTGAATAAGGAATACCAGTCTCTATGCATGTGTTTTTCTGTGAGACACTAGTAACCTCTATATGAATAGCAGCCTCTAAAGTCATATGCCACTACATCTTTAATTGTTGTTCTTGAACTGTAAACATTAATTACTGCTCTGGACACCTTAGTTTACATGGCAAAATTACTGGGTTAATTTTGCCCAAATTAAGAGCATGTATATCAGCGGTTTCTTTATGGTTGGATTATGGCAAGGTGTAACTTAAGATAGTTCCTATTTCCAGAGTTTTAGTATGACAATTCCAGCAGGATTAGTGCATTTTATAGGTACAGAGGAAAAAAACTACAGCTGAGTTGAGGATATTTTTAAGTACACAACAAAGAATTTAATTATGAGGGAAATGCAAATACATATTCCCAGGTCCTACTTTGCTCCTTACTGTAAGCTCATGTCCAGTCTGGGAATATAACAAATGGCCATGTATGCTGTGCTGCCTCAGCTTTGCATCTCTTTGAGACTTGAATAACCACGGCATTGAGTGTTACTTCCATGCAATCGCATAACACTACATGGCTAAGATTTGGCATATTCAAGGACAAATTTATATCTGTTCTGGTCGCTTCCCCTGTCGGGGGAACTGAGGTGACTCAGGTGACAGAGAACAGAGGCTGAAAAAACCAAAAAAGCTAATGTGCAAAAGGTAACTTAAATTATATTTTGTTTGATGATAACGTACGTTACGTAACTGGTGAAATTACAATTTGAAAATTTCAACATACCTGCACCAGTATGTCCTCTAAAATGCTGTGTTTTTGCCCCAGAGCTCCATTCCCAACAGGCTACTGTGTTATCAAAAGATCCTGTCACAAGCTTTTGTTCATCAAACTTCACTGCAGCACAAGTGTGCGTCTGGATACCATATATGCACTGACCTGTGCTTACATCCCACAGTTTTGCAGACAAGTCATCTGATCCTAGAATAGAAAAGAACAGGACAACTGGAAGCAAGGAGTAAATAACGTTACTGATCCTATACTCATCTTTGTTTGCCTTAAATAAAGTATTTTCATGGAATCACAGAACGGTTATGGCTGGAAGTGGCCTCTGGAGGTCAACTCTTCCAATTCCCCCTAGTCAAGCAGGGCCACCTACAACCGGCTGCTCAGGACCATGCCCAGACAGCTTTTGAGTGTGACCAAGGGTAGACACTCCAGAATCTCCTTGGGCAACCTGTGCTCCATCACTCTCACAGTAAAAATGTAGAACAAATCACTCTCAGAGTAAAAAAAATTGTTTCAAAGGGAACCTCCTGTGTTTCAGTTTGTGAAACCTCCTTTTTCACTGCCTCTTGTCCCATCATTGGGCACCACTGAAAAGAGCCTGGTTCCATCTTCTTTGCACCCTCACTTCAGGTATTTCTGTGCATTGATAGCATCCTGAGCCCTCTCTTCTTCAGGATAAGAAGTCCCAGCTCTCTCAGCCTTTCTTCATATGAAAGATGCTCCAGTCCCTTTATCATCTTCACAGCCTTTCGTTGGACTCTCCACTGTGTCCCTGTCTCTACTGAAGAGCCCAGAACTGGACACAATACTCCACCAGGCCTCAGCAGTGCTGAGAAGAGAGGCAGGAGCACCCCATTCAACCTGCTGGCAACTCCTAAAGCAGCCCAGGATTAGCCTTCTTTGCCACAAGGGAACATTGGTGCTTATGTTCCCTTGGTGTCTGCCAGGACACCTGGGTCCTTCTGCCAAGCTGCTTTCCAGTTTGGTGGGCCCCTACCGTATACCGGTGCTGTGGAGTTCATCCACTTCAGGTCCAGGGCTCAGCACTCCCCCTTGTTAAACTTCTTCTCATTAAATAGTACTTTCAAGCTACCTGAATGGGAAATATGCCCTACTTTTAAGTCTCAGCACTACAGCAAAGCCACTTGTTTTCACATTAGTGAAGTCATTAGGTATCTGTCCTTCCAGTTTCTTCACACCTTTTTATCACCTTCTATAGATTCTGGCACTACCTCTGACTGACACTGTCTACTGAAACAGATACATGGAAGTTTCACCTGACACATCACTCTCAGGTTTGCAGAGCCACTAACTATTACTGTAAACTTTAGTTTGTTTCAGGTAGGAAAGGGGGTCCTCCAAATCTTGAAATACAGATGAATACCAGGCCCCATAACCTGCCACTTTCTTTTCTCTACCCGAAGTTCCTACCTTTTTTAACTGCTAGCTTTGGAGAGGAAAATAAAACCCTGCACTCCTTACACCTGTTTTTTCTCCTGGGGGTTTCAGCACAGAAGTTATCAGAAAGTTTTGACAATGTTGTTTTCTGTGTCTAACATTCCCTAGTGAGTAGGTAAGTGAAAGACTGACTAGAATCTAGTTGTTGGCTTCTAGCAAGCATCTTAATGTACCAACAAATGTGTGATTGAAGTCAGTATTCCTGACAGTGTACGGCACTGTCATTCCAAATGACTGGAAAATCCTTGGAATATGCTCTGACAGCAGTTCATTGTTATTATCCTTTCATACTAAGTCTTCATGTATGTTCTGTCTGTAACTTAAGTTCAAACTGAAATCTTGAAGTCTATACTCTTCAGGGAGGAAGCTGAAATTACATGCAAGTCAGACTAGCAGCAAGATTAAATCTAGTTAACAGCACTTTATAAAGCACTTATGTTAAGAACTGAAAGTGCTTACAGTTTTGTTTCAAGGAATAAGATACAACTTTTTCTTCCATACTTTGGCAGACTGAAGTTCTGCCACAGCCCAAAGTCCTTTTAATTGAAAACTATCGTCTAAGAGGATAACTAACATATCTGTACTTCTCAAATGGGCTTACTAATAGTAACAGCACGATCAAAATCATAGGGCAGTTTGGATTGGAAGGGCCCTTAAAAATCATTTTGTTTCATTATCAAGGGACAATGATACCTGCTGTTACTATTTCTTTAACCAACAAAGAAGTTGGTCTCCTTGTGTTCTTATTGAAGTGACTAATGAGTTTATTAGTACACCAGGTTTTTCAGAAATTGAAAAAAAAAGAAGTAAATTTGAATTATGATCTGTATTTGCACTATGAAAATAATTTGTCGGGTAAAGGAAAAGCAAGTTGTCATTAATCATGTGAGGGGGAAGAGAAAACAAAGAATTTTAAGACTCCCAAGTTGTGTGTCCTTCCTACCTGTACACAGAAGTCCATCTTTATAGTAAAGTGCATATACTCTGGCACTGTGTCCAATTAAAGAGGATGTCTCAAAGGCTTCGTGGTCCTTCAGTTGCTTCATCCTTAAAATAGCTTTTAGGTAAACCTTCTTCCAATGTAGAGGATCCTGAACAGAGTCATCTATCTGCCAACCCAGATTCTTACAGGCAGTCTGCCACACCTCTGTACAGGCACTTATAACCTTGTTCCACTGCTTAGAGACGAGGCAACATGTGAGTAAGGTCTGCGGGTCAAGCCATTTTAACAGATAAAAACTAAGTTCCAGTGGAAGAAGTTTGAGGAAGTCCCTCTTGAGGAGAATCTCTAGATTATTGGAGAGGTGCCTGAGCTGGACTGCTCCACTCAAGCTAATCAGGTGATCCAGAGTTTCATTTTTCTGCAAGTCCGTCAGAGAAAGAAATGCAATAGAAATGTTATCAAGCCATGCTTCAAAGTCCTTTTTCTCCATAAGGTTATGGAAAAATTTACCTGTGATACATCAAAATACTGTATTAGTTCCGTTCAGAAAACAAGGTAAGAATCACATCTTTATTACTGGTACATCAGTATTCCAAATGGCATGTTAACACATAGACTGAAGTGACCAAATGCATTTTAAAATATTCACTAGGTTAGGACTAAGAATTTTCATGCGCAACAATTTGTCCCATATCAGACTTAACAGTAAATTGTATGTAGGTAGTGAATGTTAGCATTCATTATGAACACCAACATTTAATTTGTTTTAGGCTAACACTTTCAAATTCTGAGTCCAGGAAGGTAGGGCTTAGTTTAAGTTTTAAACCTATTATAGCAAATAAACACTGTCTTAAGAGTTTACTCATGGATTATACTGATAAAAGGAAAAAAAAACAAAGCACATAAAGCACATAAGCAGAGTGATAAGCTAGTTACTAGCAGAACTGGCTAATATCTTTATCCTGAACTGTTTTAAATATGAAGCAGGTAACTAGTTAGTTAAAAAACCATATTAAGGGATGTCTGACAAACTGTGTTGAAGGATACATCAGTCATCTTTCTATTTGGCCCATGTAAGGGCCTAAGCTTATACTGGCCTAGCATCAGTTTTGACATGTGTGCATCACTTAGACGTAAATGCATTTTAAAAATCCTGTTGGTTTTTTTTCCCCATTTTCTCAGTTTATTTCCACGGAGACTTAACTGTGAAATTGAATACCACCTCCTGAACTACATCCTGCATACACTTATACTATCCTGTGACATCTCAAGTTCCTACAATGACTGGGACCATTGATTAACAAGATAAACATCAGGTAAACAGTTTAAAATATATATTTATTTTCTCTGGAAAGTCTAATTCCACTCATTAGACAACTGTCTGAATTTAACAGCAGCTCCCAAATGGAAAGAATTGAAGTATGAGTGTGACTCAGTAGCATGTTTATGTCTATACAGACAGCATCACAGAATAAGATCTTAGAGCACCTCTTAACGGGGCATAGGAGTACTGAAAAGTACAGTCTTTACTATAAAAAGCTCCACATGGCATACAACGGTTGGTAAAAACCACAAAGTCCTGGATGTCAAATGCACAGAAGCAGCTGCTCCTATCAAGTCACAAGTTCATACAGTAACGTTTACTGCGGACAGCACTTACCAGCTTTCCTCAGCACATATGGCAGTGAATATAGTTGCTGTTCAAACAGACATGTCACTCTTTAAAACAAGTAAAAAATTCTAATAGGCTGGCTACGAATAAAAATTCCGTGAGCTCCAAGGCGTTTGTTGCATTCAATACGTGAAGCTAATAATGAAATTAAGGGCTGCTTGTGAGGCCGCTGAAACCGGTGCTCGAGCCCCTTTTCCAGGTGTTACGAAGCCAGCCCCATCCGCTTCCCCCGCCCGCTCCCATGTACCTCCGCACGCAAAGAGCACGGCGAGGATTGCAGACTCAGCGCCGCCGCTGCCGACAGCTCCGCGCCGCTCACCTCAGGTAGCAGCCCGGCGCGGGATGACCGTCGGCGGGCAGTCGCCACGGCTTGCGCGGACTCCCGGAGCCCAGCACGGCCGGGTGCTTCCCTGCGGCCATCGCTCCCACGGCAGGAACGGCTCTCAGCACTTCCGCGGCCCGCGCCACAATCTGCGGGCACCCACGACAGAAGGGTGACCCTCAAGACGAGATCGGGGCCTCAGGACCGTCCGGCGCTGAAGGGAGGGGACGGCCGGGCCGAGCCCGCGCCGGGCGAACGGGCAGCACCGGAGAGAAAGCGCTCCCGGACCCTCCGCTCTCACGATCAGGCGGCTTCCGGCGCATCCCAACGTCATCGCTCCCCGCCGCGCTCCAGCCGCTTCCGCCCGCCCCGCTCTTCGTGCCCGCCGCTGCTCGGAGCGCGGCCGGGGGCGGGCGCGTCGGCGCTTCCCCGCAGACGGGGCATGGCTGCTGAGGAGCATCGCTGCCTGCTTGGTTACGTCGCTTCCGACTCGAGGTTTGGCATGTTCCGTTTGTTACGAGTATTCCTGTAATTATTATTAGGCAAAATGCACTAGCGTTTATCATACCGACTTTAAAAAATCACTTTAAAAAATCACATTCTGGTAGAGGTAGGCTGTTTCTGGAGCCATCCACAGCTCTAAGTTGATTGATTGATTAATTTGGACATAATTTACTTTTTCCTACTTAACTTGCATTTCCTTCTCTGCGCTTTGTAATTGCAGGTTTTGCCCTTGGCTGGGGTCCTGTTCCATGGCTGCTGATATCTGAAAGTGCTAGAGGCGTATCAAGTGCTGCTTGTGTGTTAACGAACTGGGTTATGGCCTTTTTAGGAACCGAACAATTTTATGATTTTATAGTATCATGAATTACTCATATTTCTTTAGTTCCTGACTGGTATCGACAGACTGTAATGGCCCTGTGAGAATAGTAGTTGTTTTAAGGCCAGTGTCTTTTTTGCTAAAATGTAAATTAAAATCAGATTGTGTAAATAAGTAAGTAAATAAATAAATAAATAAATAAAATTTCCTTGCTCCACTCTACGTTTTCCTTATGGCACATGTTACAGTGAAGAAGTGCACGATGTAGCCTGGGTCATGTTAATTTCAGGCTGCAGCACTTGACCTTTGTGTTGCTGCTATTTCTGGATGCCTGACCACAGAATTAAGTCTTAATCCCAAATGGAGATGAATACTTGGCTTTCATGGATTTAAGGTTTTTCCTATTATAGTCAAGTTGGCTAGGAGTGCATTTAAATCACAAGAAGGGTTGTAGCTTCTTTGAGAATGTCTTTGAGACTTCAGGAAAGATGATTGCTTTTTTTAAAAGGAATTACAGGGTCTTGGAGACAGTAATAATATACACTTAGGCAGAAAGGGAGAAAAACTCTTTTGTAGTGTTTGTTCAGAGTAAAGATCTCCAACTGAAGCAGGTCTCTGAAAGCCTAAAAGATGCCTGGAAACATAAACCAGTGCTAGATTATAGCTTTTGTTAAAGATGGGAAATCTTAAGACACAAACAACAATCTCACAGGTATGATACAGCACTTCAGAAAACTGAAATGGAAAAAGTAGTGCAGAGCTCCATGCTACATGCTGTCTTTTTGATTTCTTGTCTTTTTACTTTCCAAATTTGCAATCATTAGTCCTGTGTGTGTGAAAGAAAGAAGTGGGGTCAAATTTATAGTTTATTACATATGAAGGAATAAATCACATTTCTTCCTCAGAAAGGTGATAAATAGCACTTAAAACAGTTTCAGATGTGATAGGACTGTTTCTATTTGGATGTCACGTCTAAAACACAAACCATACATGCTGTCGTATGATGTTAAAAACAATGGTAATACATCAGTGTTTAAGACCTGTGCTAAAGCATCTTCGATCACAAATGCAGCAACACGCTTAACAATATGCAATTATTAAATTACAAAGCAGTCTGCTACCATTCAAAGACAATTAAACTGATATTCCAGATTGATAACACTCTGCATAAACATTTACACAACATTTTCCATTCAACCAGCTACATCCCTAATGGAGCTATGAATAAATATGCAGAAAATAATCTCAATTTTCTTTTCAAATCATGTGCTAATACCACAATTTCCAGTAGCAAACAGGAGTCCATCAGTTACAGGGCTGCAAAAAAGTGAAGCAGCTAAGCAGTATATGGGCTGGTGAAATCGCTGTGCTCAACTAGTAAGAGTAACAATACTTTCTAACCTGCATGCAAATACAGATGTTTGCTGCATGATCTCTTGAGCCTTCCCATATTGTTAGTATTAGGCTCCCAGGGTATAATTTAGTCCTTCACAAAATCAGATTAAGCCTGTCTGAGAAAACAGTGCTTTAACAGAATTAGCAAGCACTGTACATATGAACCATGACATCAAATTGTTAACAATGAAAATAGTGTGATACTCATTTTCAAACACAGAAGGCAACAGAAATTATTCTGAAATACCTTATAACTTGCAGATGGGAGTTTTCCCTCCCCCACTTTTTATGACCCCATTACTTTAAACTCCTATATATAATCTCAGGATTTTTACTCCCTGAAAATTTATGGTGGAAATTAGAAATATATATACCTATATATGTATATATATTGAAAAACAAATCCAAAAGCAATGGGATATATATTTCAAATGCAGACTAAGCCAACAGCTCTGGAAAAGCCACTATATCTGCAAGCACAAGGTACAGACCCACACCTTTAGGAAAGCATGTTCAAGCCAGCCGTTATTGGTCAAATATACATAGAACAGTTGAAAATGCATGTCAGGAGTCGCAGCCTTAACCATATGTAACTAGTTAGGCAATAATGTTGCCCATTCCCTGCCATATTAAGGACTGTTTAAATGTTTATTCGGGTGACTGTCACAGTACTAAAAACATTCAATTTGAATCTCTCAATTACAAATACTTGCACATTTATAGAAATAATCACACGAAGACAGACAACAAGCCTGCTATACATTTCGTGTGCAGACTCGTGTGCATGTTATGCACTGAAAAACAATAACAGCAAACCAACAAAAAAAACCCCCAACCAACCAACCAACAAAAAAAACCCAACCCCAAAACCTGAAAAAAAAAGTCACCAACCAACAAACAAACAAAAAACCCACACAGCCCCGAACCTCAAGAAACCAAACCAAGCAAACCTAACAAGAATCACTGCCACACCCCCAAACTAGGAAAGGACTATAACTAGAACAGGACTTACTTCTTTGCAAACCAGGAAACTGAATGTATGCATGCTTATTTGAACCTAGAGAGCAGTTCTCTTGCTACCATGAATAGCCATAGCCCTTTCAAATTCCATATGGGTCTTTGTTTCTTATTAGAAGGAAGTGTTTTGTTACTTTCAAACACTTACATAAAATATTTAAATGTACTGCATTGCCACTAGAATAAAGAACTGGACAAAAATGACTCTTAGTTTGCAACAGTTTCTAAAGCCCAAACTGGGATTTAGGTCATGTGTCTTGGGGTTCTTGAGTCTTAGTCACACTTCAAAGTTGTGGTTTGTATGCATGCCATAATTCAAATGCAGGACAAAGATGACGAGTAGCTTAAAATGTTGCATACCCATTTTGAACAGATTATTGAATGGTGGTGCATGGGTGTGTGTACTATACTAGATGACAATGCAGTGGTCCTTTCTACCCTCAACTATTTTGTGATTCCATGCATCATTACCCATGCTGGTGAGAAGGCACAAGTACATTCTAAATTAACTGCCTGTACAGTATAATGCTTGCACCAAAGTAAATGACTAAATAATTTAGTCAGACTAAGGCACAGTGCTGAAGCGGCGACCAATTCCATTAGTAAGGAGTTAAGAGCCCTGCTGCTACCAACACATTGGGATAGAAAGTATTTATTGCAGAAACTTAGCCAAAAGTTGAGAATGGGCCTTCAGTTAAACTTAGCTTTGAAAGCAAGTGTTCAACCTGGTTAAAATTCTTCATGGAAACAATTCCATCCATCCACAGCAACATTTTCCAGTTTTCCTATAAGAACAACACCCATCTTACATAGCTGTACATTCCAAAGATTATCTTTTCTCCCAACCATGAGATGGTCAGCCAACATCATGGGTGCAGCCTACAGGCAGCTTGAACACACAGGGTGAAAGGAGAAAGGGTTGCGTTTACTGTGGACATGGCTACAATTTGAGCCTAAGACTACTTTTTAAGTTTTAGAGAGTATATGCATGCACATGCTGGAAAAGCAGAAGGCAAACGACACGGCTTTAATGCAGGAGTGAACAACAATACAGCTGTCCATCCCAGCAGCCTTCCAACAAGCCTTGTCATATTACACCCGTGTTAAGTAGGAGAGGTTCCGCAGATGTGTAAGAACCTTGCCCTTTATAAATGATGCACGAGAGCCTATGTATCAATACCACCAACTGCCTCTAGATTTTAATTAGCAGTCTGAATGGTAAAGATCTTTTGAAAGAAACAATGGCTAGAAGCTAGTTCAGACGATACCAACTCCTCACATTAGGAGACACAAATCATGGTGGTCTGAACAGACTACTAAAAACTCAAAGAAACCACATCCTTGGAGGATACAATAGAGATTTATCCTGTTACACGAGCAATTTCACATGATTGTGTTGGTATTTGGCCTTTTGATACAATAAATGTGATAAGGATCTTCACAGAATTTGGTTCTTGCGCCTCTTGTCAAATAAAATTGGCATATTATTTCCACGTTCTCTGCCTTCTACCTATATTCTGGGCTGCTCTCATACAGTAAGTAGGTAGTACATTAAATATACGTGACTAAATCCTCAGCTACCATCTGTAGGTGTCATATAAACCAAACTAAATGTTGTGTCATCCCTCTCTACTTCTTTTGCCACATCAGATATGATCCCTCTAGGACACTGATTAAGTACAGAAGTAAAAACTCAAGAAGTCAAAGCCTTGTTATGACACTAACTGGACACATTAAGAATGAAGACACGTAATTTTTTTCCAGGGCTCAGTTCCTTCCTGTCCTATATGTGTTACAGTGTGTTAAAGTCTGGTAGTTCCTAGAGTGACCTGCTTAACAGCTTGTACCTGACCCATTAAGTCAATTTATAGCATAAAAGCAGGTAGGAGGCAGGCAGGGATGCAGTTACTGGGCTTCCCTCTTCAAATGATACCAACATCCTGTTCCAGATATGTACCATGAAGCTAGTCTGACCTGGTTTTTTCTAGCTTCAGTAATCGAGTATCTGTACTCCTTATAGTTCATCTGCTAGATGTCATCAATGCTGTAATTGCAGGCAGACCTTCAAAGGTTCTCTCTCTCTCACACATACACACAAACACACACACACACTCCCCAACACTCTTAATTTATGATAATACTTTACAGCCACTGCTGTGCTTCTGGTTCAAGAAAATAACTCTTGCTTTATAGCCCTTTCTTCTATAATCATGTTTAGGATATGATGCAAATGCCGTATCTATATGCATTGTGTGACTACAATCATAGCCAGTAGTCAAGCTTTCTGTCAAGCTCTTCTCATTCTTCTTGTTCTCCCTAGTGCTCCATCTCTATGGCTAGTCTTTCAGGATACCTAAGTACGTTTGCTCAGGCTCTTCAAAACAGGTTTTAAAATCTCTATATATTGCTTCAACTGCTATCAAACAATGGTTAATAATTTTAAATCAAGCTATAACAGCACAGGTGAACATCTGCTGTAGATGTAAAATCCGATATCCTATCAGGGTAAAGTGAAGTTTCCAGTTAAAATTTTATTTTAACTAAAGCTAAAACACTGGTTCAGCCTTCAGAAATAGGCACAAACCAGAAATCAAATACTACATTGAGAAAGCTGTTCGTGGAAAAAACTGGTTCTTTTGCTTTCTAAAAATACGTAAATGCCAGCAGTGACCCCAAAAGTGGATTCAATACAGAAGTGTTTACAACTTCCAGGAAAATAAGCACCATGTGGTACTTTCCGATTGATTTTTTTTTAAACCTTAGCTGTCCAAATAAATAAGGATAGGGTAAGGTAACACAGTCTCTAGAAACAACATTCTCAAAAAATAATTACAAGATCTTGCAAAGACTTTGAATTGGAACTTCCTTTTAGATGCTTATTAAGGTTCACTCCACACATCTATGAGTGGTATTATGAAATAAAATCAAGGATACAGAACTATTTCTACATACAGAACAAGGAACACTTGCTAATAAAGCTAAAACCATCATATATAGAAAGGCTGGAAGCATAATTTAATGAAAAAAAACCCAAAACCAAACAAAACCCTTGAAAAGGTGTTCTAGAGGAAAGGGTTAAAAAAACCCCCAAACAAACAAACAAAAACAAACTTTAAATATAAACCCCTCTTCCTTTTACATAGCAAGAGACAAGACTACTAGTTCATCATAGAAAACTAGCTTATTAGTGAAATTTCAGTCTGCATCCAGTTAGAAAAATACAACTATCTGGATTAATGACTTCTACTGTTGGTGCAAGCACAGACCACAGCTAATGCTGATGCCTACATAAGAATCTTTCTGTAGTCAAAGACAATCGGGTTTGGCTCTTCTGCCTATAATGGGAAAATCTGCAGATGCACTACAATAAGAGTTTTCCAGTAGATGGACTGGGGTTTTAGTTTGGGGATTTTTTTCTTTGTTTGTGTTTTAGGTTTTTTGTATTTCAAATAATTTGGAAATATTCTGAAAGTCTGTGTTTCCTATAGAAAGTTTCTCTGTTCAAGGATTCTTTATGCCAAAAGAGTTTTCAAGTTTTTCTAAACAATGAGCAAAGGAAGTACCATCTTCATAACTCACCTGATCCTTCAGTGAACATACCACAGATGCATCATTTCAAGGACTGACTGCACTGTTTGAGATGACCTCGCCTGCAAGCCTTTTTGTTGCCGTTTTGTTTTTTTAAAGACCGAAAAACCAAAAGCAGTGATGTGTGTTATAAAATTCCTCTTCCCACGACATACACTGTTGTAAAACAACTCATGATAGCAATAACAGCAATTAACTTTGCTACTTGTCATTTAGGTACCTCAAATTACAAGAAGTTTAGAACAAGTACTACTTTTTATTTACTTCAGTTTCAGCCTAAATCTCTCATTGATTACCTACTGTTAGAACCACAAAAAGTAATGCTTCATTAACTGAGAAAACATACCTATGTCAAAGATATAAGCATCACCAAATCAGGCTGTGCAAACCAGAACATGGGTTCTATAAAGATTTATCACCAGTACTTCCAGCCACATTTTACCACCAGAAGCAGTGTTTGTGACATTGCCATAGAGCTTACAGAGTTGTAAGAAAATGTGAAGTAAGGAAGAAAGGTTTTGAGTGTCTTCATTTCAAGTCAATGATGTCTTCATCATATAAAGAAATCAGCTGAAATGGATAGCTAGATGGTGAGCTCTCCTCCCTGTTTGCTAAAGTATCGGGATCTGAACTGGTGGAAAGATGACGTCTTTCAGAATAGCCTTCAAAAGAGCTTGAGATTATCCTGCAAAAAGGAAGACAAAAGTTACTAAAAATATACACAGGTCAGGGCAGGAAGGAACAATGGCTACTTCTACATTCACTCAAGTTATCCTAAAGAGAGACACAGACCATTAAAACTGAGTTTCCTCCTGTTTCACTCTACTAAAAATAATCAAAAGGCAGTATTAATGAAGCCCCTCACCCAAATAATTTCCAAACAGGGAAATAAATCAAACATAGTTTTATACTGCAAGAGATTTTTTGTTTGTTTTGTTACTCTCAGTCTCCTGTATCTTGTCTGTATTCTGCCAGTACTCTAAACAGACATAGGTTATGGGAACAGTGAAAACAAGAGAATGGCACTGAGGTCAGTGCCAAACAGACAAATACCATGGTATTTTTTCACAAAATTTATTCTGAAAATAGCAACACAAGAGCGTACAAAGAAAACAGCAGGAGAGTATGCACAGTGCAGATGCAGTAGTCCAAATCTTAGTAACAGGCTCAATTGCAGCAGGTCCCCACAAAATGCCATTTAGTCTAGCCTAGCTCATTAACATGTCTTTAGCAAAAAGTGCAATTGTTTCAGTACTTACAGTATTCAGATACTCTAACAAACACATTAGTATGAAACGCACATGAATATGCAAAGGTCTCAGTCAGCCTCATGTGAACTGAAATAAGCATAAGCAATCAATTCTGAAAATATTTACAGTCTAACTTAGGCTCTTTTCTAAAGTCAGTATATTTACCTGTCACTACTAGTTGATCTTACTGCTCCCTGCTTGGGGTCTGACTGTCTTCGAGAAACCTTTTTTAGCTTCTGTGCACTTTCTGTCTTGGGTATAGGCTCATCCACGAGGCCTCAATAAAGGAATAAAAGACTTAACACTCTCAACAGAAAATAAAGCATTCATGAAAATGTTAAGGTATCTGTTGCTGGCTTCCATTATTAACTATTTCTGCCTGGCTTAGAATACGGCCATTTTATACATGATCAGACAATGGCTATGCTATTTGCAAATAACCTTTCCTCACAGTTTCCTTTTTTTAGTTTTAATAATTTATGGATACTAGCTGCATGCTACAAACCTACCTGTGATGATGCAAAGACTAGAAAGTATATATTTGGCAACTGATATGTAACACTGAAGAACAAGGAGAGTTTACCCAGCAATTCTTTACGTGTTCTGCTTGCAATTTCTTTAATTTCCATACGAGATAAGGACAGTGAGTGCGTAACTGGAAGAGAGGCAATGCCACTCGATGTTGTAGTAGGGATGACCTTGGGAGCCAAAGGTGACTTCAGAGGTCGTTCAATGCTTCGCCCAACCAGATTGCTGAGAGGTATTTTGTACAGGTTTTTGCATGGAACTTCACCTGAAACACAGAAGGAAAAAAGAGCATTACACTTTCACAGTACTATCAGTTCTTAATAATTCCAAATGAAAAGTTATAAAGACAAATTATACTTGTTGAACTGGGCACTTTTTAACTGAAATGACAAAGATCTTTCTAGCTCTAGAGATCTTTCAATATACGTAAACTAGAAGGAAGAAATATGAGCAATTTGACTTAGAGAGAAAAAGATTGACTTGCAACATGATGAATCAGCAGTGGAAGCAGGAAGTAAATTTATATGACTTGAGGCTTGTACTCTATCACACTGCACTCTGTGTGGTATTTCCCATGTGTTTTAATATACTGCAACTATATTGGAGCCTGGACCCCAAGTAGTTTAAATTATAACTACTCCCCTTCGGTAACACAAAATACCACATTTTCCTAATTCCTACAAGAAGAACAAACCAAAATCCCAAACTTACCCTCAAACAGTACTGCCTTAAAAAAATTTAAGTTGTGATTACCTTCTCCTTCCCCTTTCTGCTAACAGCGCAGCAGCAGATTTAAGGAAGAAAGGTGTACATACATCTTGCATTATCTAGTTGATGTTCCCTTGTTTCTCCTTTATTGTTACACTATAGATTGACCATTCACATGTTGACATCACGTTACGCTAAACTGTCTGTGAAATATTTTTCGAGGCTTCTTACTTCTGTTTGCAAAGGAGCTTCAGCCATTCAATGGTCATTCAACTTTTCTTAAATGAAAGGAATAGCGTATGTGAAACGTCAAGCTTTCTCACAATTTTATGTACCTTTTTGCATTGTTACTTGTGGTCATATTAGTGGCCAAGGATTCCTCAAGCTACTGAAGCTTAATGCCTCCCTCCTACAGAAACTATTTCTTCAGAACAGTGCTACCATGTATTCAGAAAAGATACTACTGTGCAAAAGCTCAGTCAAGTGCTTTATAAGTGTGGAAAAATAGAAAATCTCTTATCTTCCTAGTCTTTAAGGTAGGAACTCACTTTTTTTACCATCTTTACTGAAGATCAGCCGCACCGAGACATGATAGCTGTTGGAATGAGTATAGATCATTATTCAAGCTGCCACATTACCTTCTAGAGAAGGAAGGGGAAATTCTGGCTTTTCGTAAGCTGTCGGTGTTTGAGGGGAGCTCTTTGAACTCATTTCCTTAGAGCTGCTGTCAGATGATCCACTTACTGCAGCAGTAGCTTTAAAATAAATATCTGACTGAAATGACAAATAACTCACCATTAGTACAGTGAAACTTTCTTAACCATCTGATTCTCTTTGTCCTTGATATAAACTAAGAGCACACAGATGAACAATTATTGCAGATCAAACAGCACATATTTCAGTGTTTGGTTGGTTTTTAGCGGCGGCAACTTTTTATGTCAATTAGATCCCAATACATCACAGAAATAATAAAACATTATTTTTCTGTGTCTTACCCTTGATGCTACAAGTTGAAGCTCAGGCACAACTGCTGTGTGGACTAAGTTCCCATTCACCACTAATCGGATCTCAATGGAATCGGTAGTGAAGGCAAGAATGTAAGGGAAAGCACAGACTGCAATGGAATAAGAGTTATTTGAGGAAGGATAAATGGTTAGCATAAAAGTTTCTTGGATGCTCCATGAAAACTGTTCTTGACCTCTTCTGGCCTGTTCCTTTCCTATGAAAAGTGTTGTCTAACATACTGATGGACACTGAGTTACATCAAGCCTAAAGAAAATTCCACTCTCCATACCTGGCAGAATGTAGAGTGAATGGAAAATGCAAAACACAAAAAAGAGAAAGGGAAAAAAAGCACAGCAAAGGATGAGCTTGCTACCAAGGCTCCACTTTCCAAAATTATCATATGCAGGAACTTAGCTCAAGTAGCATCATTAATGTAACATGCTTATTCCTAGAATACTGTAATTCCACTGAGAGCCAAGTGCAGGCCAAAATAGTAATGAAAAAAACCTAGTAAAAATCTAGTAAAAATAGGTATTTTCTTACCAACAGCATAAGGAACTTGATTCCAGCTGAAGTGGAAGTCATAAGCAGAAGGCTGGACCAGTGGAGAACCTCCACTGAAAGGATATACCTTTCTGTATTGACAAACATCTGTAACAAACCAGAAAAAAGAAGCATCCATCACTTTACACTGTACGTATCCACCACCCGTTTTATCGGTAGATTTTGCAGAAGGGTGGATACTACACATATAATCAAACATTCATGTAGAAGTCCCTCTATAGCTAAACAGATAAGCAAAATTTGCTTTCTCTGTGAACATGACATTGGAAAGACCAAAATAAAAGACCTATGTTTTAATATGTTGCCATATTTCACAAAGTATTACTGTTTCAAAGGTTACCAGGTCCCTAACTTTTCTACAGATAGAGGAAAAGGCAAGAAAAAATCAGAAAGCAGTCTGCAGAATTGTACTTCTCTGCCGTTCAAGGAGCCCTATGTTATCATAATTTACACTCTTTGAAGATTGTTACTCACATGGGGTATAACAAACGCCAAGATTTCATGAATCATATAACTTGTGAACCTACTTCATAGCTGCTCTTAGTCCACGATTCTGAAATGAACAATCTTTCTATGAGTCAGACATGAATGCTGGCTTATACAGCTTCTTACTGGCAATGTAATTCTGAATTTTTAATAGATAGAACTAGAAAAAGTGGAAACTTCCACTATCAGGAAGGCAGTGTTAACACATGCCCTAGTGCTAATCAAACATCTATTCAAGGTCATGACTTGAGAAGTCTTATCAGCAAACAATAAGGAAGCTTAAAGAGAAGATGCAACTGCAGTCGTATTTTTTTCCTGACAAGCTTACGTAAGTGTAGCAGGGGCTCCAGGTAAAGAACTATGACCCTCTCAAATATGTGCTGTTTCCAGCTCTTTTACATTTTTTAGGCAAATCTTTTTTTTCCTGTGTAACCGGAAAAAACTCTCTTTACACGGCATCAAAGTTTACATCCACAAATGTATTACTGGTCTTTACCTAAACATAAATTTTGGACATCACCAAATTCTGTGGTTTCATATTTGTTCTATGATGATACTTTCCGATTTTTAAAATTCTCTAAAGAAAAACTGTAGGTCTCCCTGAGACACCATCCTAGAAGTAGGAATTCAAGTTGCTACAAGTCTGTGCAGCACCTTTATTATAACCTTCAGATCAGCCAAGTTTCTTAGCTTTGGTTAAGGATTGGGTCTATCCCACGCAGAATTATACATGCAAATTCACTATGCTCCGTCAGATACCTTTTTAGTTCTGAAGTAGTACTAAGAGAACCAGAACCAGGTAGGATGCAGCAAGCAACCAGAACCAATAAGGCCTCAGAGAGTTTAGAGACACTTAAAATTCGCCAATCTGATGGCCAGTAATGGAGCATAGGGTATATTTATCCTGCCTCCATTAATGTTCACTTCAGAGAGGCAAATAGGACATGCTTTCTACCAGAAGAGACAGAGCCATGCCTTTCTCTTCAACATTGCCTCATCCAGGCTGCTCCATGCTAAGCGCTTCTACTTTCATGAGGATCATAAGGATATGTGTACCCCAGAGAAGAGTATATGTGCATGTCATATTCTGCCTGGTAACAGCCAACATGGCTTTACAAAGGGTAAATTATGCCTGACAAATCTGCTGACCTTCTATGATGGGGCTGCAGCATCAGTGGATGGGGCAAAGCAACTGACATCGTCTGCCTGGACTCACACAAAGCATTTGACTTTGTCCCACGGGACATCCTCGTCTCCAAATTGGAGTAGCACGGATTTGATGGATGGACTGCTTGGTGGATAAAGAACTGGCTGGATGGCTGCACGTCCACGCAGAGACCAGCGACGAGTGGTGCCCCTCAGGGGTGAGTGCTCAGGCTGACACTGATTGACGTCTTTGCCAGCAACAGGAATCTTTGCCAGGACATCTTTGCCAGGACAGTGGGAATGAGGGCACCCTCAGCAAACTTGCAGACGACACTAAGCTGTGCGGTGAAGTCGATATGCCGGAGGGACCAAGCGACTTTGACAGGTTTGAGAGGTGGGCTGATGCAAATCTCATGAAGTTCAACAAAGCCAACTGCAAGGTCCTACACCTAGGTCATGGCAATCCCAGGAACACATACAGGTCAGGCAGAGAACGAAAAACTCAGCATGAGCTGGCAGTGTGCCCTTGCAGCCCAGAAAGAAAACTGAATCCTGCATTGCATAAAATAAGTGTAGCCAGCAGGCTGAAGGAGGTGATTCTCCTACTCTACTCTGCCCTGGTAAGACTCCACCTAGACTACTGCACCCAGTTCTGGTTTCCCCAACAGAAGAATGACATGGAACTGTTGGAGTAAGTCTAGAGGAGGCCACAAAGTTGGTAAGAGGACTGGAACACTTCCCCTACAGAAAGACAGGCTGAGAAAGTTAGGGCTGTTCAGCCTGGAGGAAAGAAGATTGCATGGAGGCATTCATAGCGACCTTCCAATATCTGAAGGGAGCCTTCAGATACTGGAAGCTAGACAGGGACTCTTCCTCAGGAAATGTATTGATAAGACAAGGAATAATGGGTACAAATTGAAATAGTGGAAACTTCGGTTAGGTATCAGGAAGAAATTTTTTACTGTGAGGATGGTTAGACACTGCACCAGGTTACCCAGGGAGGCTGGGGATGCCCCAACCCCGGCAGTGTTCAAAGCCAGGCCAGGTAAGGCCTTCAGCACCATGGTTTAGTGGGAGGTGCCCCTTCGTTATGGCAGGGGGAGGGGAGTTGGGACTGGATGGTTTGTAAGGTCCATTCCAACCCCTTAACCCCTCATTCTATATCCAAGGCCATAGTGCCAAGAAATAGGGAGAAGAAAAGGCAGAAGGACAGAATGGGACAGGAGACAAGGAAAAAGGGATGAAATGCTAAATTATACTAGTCTCAAAAACACCTAGTAACTGTGTAATTACCTACAGAATGAGCTAGATCTGAAGAAAAAAGACTTTTGTAGGATGATAACATCTATAAATGTAAAGATGCACATCAATAAAACAGCTAGGATGACTAAAATACTTGAATTTCTATTTTCTTCAATATGCATTTAAGTTCAAAAGAATGTATTTTGACAAACTTTCCATGAAACACTAAAATTTATTTTCAAGTACAGACCTAGATTCCAATGAAAGAAGATGTACATATGCAGATTGAGCTATTACCATTTTTGGCCTTTCCTAAACACTTACAGTTATAACACAGCAGTAGACCAGCTTCGCCATCTTCATATACATCAATAGCTGCAACAAAATTAACCTGCAATTATAATGGAAAAGATTAACAGAGGCAGAGGATACTGTGGCTATTACAACTAGGTTGTGACTAACAAGCAATACCACCAGTTGGGGAAGTGCACAATCACAGGTAAGAGAAAAAAAAAAAGAGAGAAATAAATAATAATTTTATAAAAATAGCCTTTTTTGTGATGTAATTTTCAGGATGTTCTCAGAAGGAGAATCAGTTTCTTTCGTATTTGGTTCTGTACAGTACTGAACATTCATTACCACACCACAGTGTAAAGCAGTAAAAACTTATATAACTCATTTGGCAATATAAATTTTGGGAAATAGGATCATTTCACAGAGCTGTGAATCAAAACGGTATGTTAAAGATAAGCATTTTCAAAAAGTGATCTTCAAATGCACATCATGACTAGCAAAAATATCAGATACACCAATTACCAGTTCAGAACCACTAACGTTTACAGAAGTCAACAGGGATGGACTTAAGGATTACTTAAGGACAAATTGAGAAGCAATGTGGTTAAACTAGAGCATTTTTTTACATAGATTAGGCTACATAAATTCTCTTAATTCAATTTTGGTTTTGTCTTTTAGATTTAGATTAAAAAAACCAAACCAGCCACAAAAAGTAGGATATCTGTTCACGAAATGAGACCTTATTAGCGAAATACGTAAGGTTACATTAGACAAATGCTTCCCAAATCACATATACTACTTGGACAGGGAAAGGGCTGAGAGACTGATTCCATGAACAGCAGTTCTTTGACTTTCCTTGATTTAAGATTACTGTGCAGATCAAGAACTGTTAAGCAAACATGGAAGTTCACACATCCATACCAAATGCATTTTGACCCATCTTTTGTAGAGACTGAAAGTCATTGCTGCTCTGTTGTCCAGAGAAATTAGTGGATAACCCATTTCAACATCAAAAAAACCACTAGCTGAGCTCATATTAATTGTCTGCTTTGTCTGTGTTCCTAAAGGAAGTAAGGACTCCAGTGTGGAAAAGAAATGGGGGTGTTGGATAGCAATGCTGACAAACTTCTCCATCCCCTTTCTTTACTTGTAGTTCTCCCTCATCCAGATTAAGATCGATTCCCAGTGCTGTGGAGAAGTTTACACTTGATTAACCATGCCAGGAGCACCTCTTCATCACCAGATCCGAATAAAAATACAGACAGTTTAAAAAGAAAATTACTTATCAAGAACCACAAACAAGAAGAGTAGTCCCTTATCTCATTAACAACAACAAACGATGAACTGTGCATAATTTTTTTTTTTTTTTCTAAAGCTAGATGTCCACATCCCTACTTAGAAACTAAATTGTCTGATTTTCTGAGATGCTGGAGATCATTATTCTTCCTGGAGCAGGAAATACTGGAGCTTTTAACTGAAAATCAAGACATTTACCTAAATCCCAACCCTATGTCCTAGAGAGAAAGATTCAGTTATTAGTTGACTGGACAGCAGTTTCTTAAACAGAATGATAATCTATATGTAAATATTTTAGCCATAGTACATGCAAATTCTTAAACAACAAAACACTGATACCACAAAAATAAAGCAAAAAGCAAACTATTGGCTAAGAAAGAAGAAAAAGGAATTTTTGACAACAGAAACACTCCAGAGCCTGAAATGCAGGCTTTTTCCTAATGTGTCGTAACTACCTCTCTTGGGAGTTACCACATATCCCAAAAGGACCAAATACCTCAGAGTGCCTAAAGCAGTGGTTATAGAAGTAAAAAGTAACACACATGAGGACCTCCACAACTTGCACCCTGAGGAGGTCAGCACAGAAATTATGTTCAGTGGGGGTCAGCAAAAGAAGTTTCAATGATGCAAAAACACTTACCCTGTTTGTTTCAACGTGATGCAATCTATAGGACTCCCCTGTACTCTCATTGACTAAATCAAACTGATGCCGATACGCTACACAGATCATATTGTCACTGTCTCCAGTAGGTCCATCCACCAGTGTCATAACCACTGGAGGGTCAGAAAGGCATATTTCCTATAATGTAAATAATAGAATTACTCTCTTTTTCAAGCTCCTACTGTGAATGCTGCAGGTACTCCATGATTTTAAACGGATGTTCACTATGCACAGAAACGTAACAAAGAACGAGCAGAAACAATTCTAAAATAGTCTGCTTTAGCGTATATACGACTGAACTCCACCATACAGCGTCTCACTTTTATTTGTCTGTGGGTTCAGGAAGACAATAATTCATATTCTGTCTTCCATCCACCCTCCACACTAAATGAGTGCTGCCCAGTGTGTTAAGATAATTACTAACTAGATTACACATACCCGGATGTACTGGAACTCCTCTACTGGAGATTCTGGAGATGACAGCAGAGACACGCTGGTTAAAGTGTTGCGTGGATTGTATTTCTTTGTGACGAGAAGCAGTTTGTTCCGAATGGCCACAACAATCCTCAGTTCACTTCCATGGTGAGTATTAATGGCATACAAATGGCAGCCTGAGGAAATAATGTTCTAGACTCTAAGTGGCTGGAGTAGGGTCTGATTTTTTTGTTCTGTATTTATATGATGATTATTACAACAGGGCTCTGATGGATGACTTGGCAACACAGGAGATAAAAACTCCTCAATAGGATAACATCAACTTCCAGAAAAAGACAAAAGCCTACGACTCTTGCGAAATCTGCTTCTACCCTTCCTCCTAAGTTCGTGGATTGTCACTATTCTGCAAGTTCCAGCTTTCCAAAGCAGCTCGCTTTTGACAACCAGGGAACATTTATCTCTAGAAAGATAATTGGCAACACCCAAAGTAATCTAAGCACTACTATTTAATGGAGATTTGCTAGTGTTCCTCCAACCTTTTAAAGTGTGCTTTATTTCAGTCTAACAGCCCCACAAAATTCTTCTGATACCTCCCAAGCCTGAAATCCTATTCTTCTCTAAAGCTTTTCATCAGCAGCAATTGCCAAGTAACATGGCATTTTTACAACATCCAAAAATGTCATGCTGAACTATACTAGACTAGTTTTCAAATATAAGCTTAATGAAGTTTGAATTGACTGTCCAGAGAAAAGCCTAAAGGTGAACACCTACACCCACCTAAAGAGAGCTAATAAAGCCCCTGGCAACCACCAGCATCATACCACAGTGGATGTTTTTAACACAGGATAACAACATCACCTTTTGTTCTCTCCAGTTTATTTTCTCTGCAGTCATACTTGCTTCTTATAATTTTTTTTGTTTCTATATCTTTTCGGACAGCACTGAGTCTGAAGACGAGGAGACGAGAGTCTTTCCCTGATGTATGAAGAGAACCAGGAAAACACAAGTTAAAAAAAGAAAGTGGTAGCTTGAAATTAATACTTTTGATGAGAAGTAGCACTGATAAACACAGCATAATGCCTCTCTGGGGACAAAAGACTTATGAACTCTCTAGGATTTACAATTCCAGTAACCAACATCTTTAGTACAGTAGCTGAGTTTCCCATTAGGTGGTGCTGCACCAAAGAATGATCTGAGAGCTTCCAAACAGTGAAACACAGAGTATTTTGCAAATATATAAAATCTTGCAAAACCACAAAAATGTAATAGATATAAACTACAGAGCAAGAGTAAAAAGGTTAACTTTAAGAGCTGGAACCATCCAGCTGAGCAAACGGTAACTACATCCCTAAGAGAGTTTGCATCCTTCATGATACAGATTGGTTCTGCGTATCAGTTCTTCAAAGATCAGCAAGTCAGGTTGAAGGATTAGTCTGGCTGCCAAAAGTATACAGCATCTACTTCCATAACTAATCTGTTTTCCATGAAGATAGATATGAGTGGAATGTAAAATCCCTAAATTAAAAACAAACAATTAAATGATGCACTACTATTTGCAGTTGGGAAATAAGCAACTTGACAGTAGTTTCTATAAATAATGACATTTCTTACAATGCAAGCATGGCAAGTTCACAGAATTACAGAATAAGCTGAGTCAGAACAGGGATCAACAAGTCCAACTCCCAGCCCTGCACAGCACCATCCCCAAGAGTCACACCACGTGCCTGAGAGCATTGTCCAAACGCTTCTTGAACTCTGGCAGGCTTCTCTGGTGAGCCCATCCCAATGCCCAGCCACCCTCTGCTTGAAGAACCTTTTCCTAATATCTAACCTAAAGCTCCCCTGCCACAACTTCAGGCCATTCCCTCAGGTCCTGTCACTGGTCACCACAGAGAAGAGACCACCTTTCCCTCAGAAGGAAGTTGTAAACTGCAATGAGGTCTCCCCTTAGTCGCCTCTTCTTCAGGCTGAACAGACAAAGTGTCCTCAGCTAATCATCATAAGGTGCCCCCTCAAGGCCATAAAAGAAGTTTATTCTAAATTTATTACTGTTTTGTCCTAAATACTGCCTCCAGTTAAGAAGTTGCTCCTCCAGTGATAACTGTAGTATTGAGTCTTTGTGCCTGAGCTACTATCTCAGTTAGCTATTCCACAAACATTCCTGGTGACACAAATGATCGTGAAACACTACAACTGTGTACCCACAGCAAAAGTCAAGAATTTTTTCTGGCTAATTTGAATGTATGTATTCTTCAAATCAAGAAATAGTTGTAAACAGGCAGACATAGAGGGGAGAAAGTATTACTGCCTAAATTAAGTGCCTTTATTTTCACAGGTTATGCCAAATGTCAAAAGACCTTTTATGCTTCCATCATACATAATAAATTTACATCTGTCAAGATGTGATGTGTGGGCAGCAAAGAGTAACACGTACAGTAACTCCTCTCCGGGGCAGGCATTTCAACACGAGGGCAGAACAATGACCATTGCCCTCACAGAAATTGGTCTGACAGGCTTTTAAAAAGGAATTGGGGTTTAAATCCCATAAACCATGAGATGTGCACCCCCCAGGTCGACAATAACCTTGCCTTCCAGAGACGTAAATCTTCACCTTTCTTTGGCGTTTGAAATGGCTCTACGGACTTGATTCTTCCAAGCAAAGCAGTTCTTCCTCATCTCACCCCCACCCTTGTAAAAAGGCATTTCATAAAATGAAGTTGGAACAAAAAAAATACATGTTCGGAGGACAAAACAGATCCATTTCTTTGCCTTGCCTCTCATTATCAGGACAAATTTAAACCAGCAGGGGTAGCAAGCAACCCCACCATAGACTTTCATTTAACTCTCTTCATTAGAACTGGGGCCAGTGCTACCAAAGCCATTTGTGCTCCTGTCATTGATAGCTGTGTTGTATTGGTGCCTTCTCTGACACCTTCTTTTGGAATGCTGACCTGAATAAACCCTTGCTGATACTTAAGTTTAAAATTAAGCCTTGTAGCATATAACTCTTTACCCTAAAACCCCAAAAAGTCTTTTAATCCGGTTTACGAGTCCAGTACGAGCATACTTTTGCTCATCTAACTTGTTTTTCCTGTTGAAGTGTAGTCTGAAAATGAAAGATAAGCATTACTTTTCTTCCGTCTCCAATCTTAATTTCAACATCAGGCAAATACAAAACAGGGGGCCAGAATTCTAGCAAGTATGAAAGAACTTTCACTTAAATGCTTCAGAAAGCACCCATATCAAGAGTGAAAAATCCCTGCATTTTTTTACACGAGCAAGACTTTATCAGACTACATTTGAATTGTTATGAACACGAATGTCAGTAATACCTTGTTCTGTTACCTCAAAATGTCTGCTTGCATCTCCCTCCTCAGCTTTAACCAAGCCGTACAGTGTTTTGACTACTAAATGCCATTTTCTCTAAAACCTTCACAAACTAACTTTCGATGTAACTACACTTTACAGATCTTCACCATCCTTCAGGTGTCTTGAGAGAACTGCAACTGGCTCTCATGCAGTTTGAGCTAGTTCTGTAAGATCCCAGGGTGAATTTAATCAGATGCAACCAAATTGGGCAACTCGCAGTGATACAAAAGGAAGCATGTTTCACCCTAAGCTTGGGCAAACAGTACTTCAGCAGGTACTGAGGAAACAGACAATGTTGTAAAAAATAATAAAACAACCATATTTATAATTCTTTCCTGAGTTACACATAAAGATCCTGATGATCTTGCTTTGTGTATGTTCCCTTTGTGAAACTCAATCACAGAATATTGGGTAAAAGGTACCTCACTAAAAAAGTGCACATTTTATGGACATTTAATCTTTCCCAATGAGACTGACAATGAAATACTGACCGTTCAAACAATGTTAAATTTACTTTATGCCAGAAGCTTCAAGAAAATATATTCTATAGCTCTAGGATGTGGTGACAGTTAACAGAACAGACAACAATAAAACTTATTTTGTCAAATAGTGACAGCATAATTAACTATCCCCTCATTTTTGTCCACCTGAATGAGCAAATAATTCAGTAAGAAAATGTTTGCAAAGAATGTTGAGCTCCAACAGTGGCCAAAGACAATGTGACCACTTTTAGGCTTGTTTTGAACAAAGCGTGAATGAGCACTTAGGTATTTTCACCTCTACCTTCTTCCCCAGCCTTCTAGAAAGTAACAGCAGTTGCTGTATGTGCTCCCTGATTCTAAAGAAAGCATCTAATATACTTACTGCTGACAGACACAATTGCCTCATCAGACATACGTACCGGGCAATGGCCAGACTCGTGCAAGAATCCAAAAACAGGGACCTCTCCTACCTTTGTCTATTCGGGCAATCAAAAGATCCAGAGCTTCCAACACATTCATCTGCTTTATTTGGAGAGTTTTATCAAATACTTGCACTGACGGTTGACCATCTAAAAAAGAAACACGTATGTATTCAAAATCGTACTAAAATTTGCTAATTGCCAGTTCTGAACAACTTCTTTCTTGTAATAAAAGTCTTGGGATTTTTCTTACAAAAATGAAGAAGGGGAAAGGGAAAAAAAAAAAAAAAAAGAACTGCACAAAGCTCCTGTGTATGCCACAGCATCAATCATAGTCAATACTTCCTCATGGAAGAGTTCTGTTATTGTCATGAATCAGATTATGCAACTGAAACCTAAAAGTGACATTCATTTGTCAAGTTCGAGAACTATGACCAAGAACTAACTTCATTCCCTGAGTCCTGTTGGCATTAGGTAGCACCCATAGCACACAGGATAACTGGGGGTCAAAGTAGCAATATCATTGCTAAGGGAAGAAGTAGGCTTTCATTGTCACGTAAGCCCTTGGCTTCATGCTCACTATCATCAAGGGCTAAGAAAACCACACAAGCCATTTAGACACTTCTTGAACCCGGATGCAACCTCCTATGGCTTTTCAGAGGGTCAAGAAAACAATATCTGAAATAAGAAAACATTCAGGAATGTCCATTAACACTGGCTCCCCAATATGGCTTGATTCTAGTGCAGAGAGAATTTCTGCAACTAAGTTATGTAAATGTAACAACTTAACTCAGATTCGTAACTATCCCCCTACCTAAAGACCTACCAACACCTGAGAAAAGCTTATGAACATACATTTTCAAGAAAATGGTCAGATACATAAAAATTGACACAAAAACACTAGATCATTTACTAACCATCTATTAACAAGATGCCAGCATCTGTAGAAACCAGCAAGGACTGGCCCCAAGAATCTGCACAGACAACCTCATGAGGAAAATTACTGCAGAAAGACTGAGATTCCCAAGGCTATGAAGTAACATAAGGGATACATATTAAGTACACTAAAAAATACAGATCATACAGACACAGAATGTGATGGACAATGACAATAACATGTAAATGCTTTTGGCAGGATACATTTCCAAACAGTATATTGTTTGAATTTGAAATATCAACATTGAGTTAATTTTCTTGCAGAGGAATTTCTGTATCAATTTTTGTTTGGATACAAGTAAGTGTAAGACACATACCTGAAATGCTAGAATTCAAACGCATGCAGCTGAAACTCATTGCAACCCTCACTCAAGATTTTTTTTTATTAAAAACCCCCCAAACCTATACACTTAAAACACATGTACCGCCACGCATACACAGTTTGCTTACATTTGATGGCTCAGTTTGTGATGTTTAGTGACTAGCACGTGGTACAGATAGAACTGCCTTTCTGCCAAATTGTTCTTCCATCCTGTATTCTCTGTACTTACCTCCCAGAGCCTGCCCCTCCTCTCCCAATTTATAAATTAGCTGGAATCTCTGAAATTCTAGAAGCATTTCTGAAGCTTCTGTGTAGAAAACACATGCTGAAGAGTGCAGTTTGCTTATTTCACTCCCTAATGACTTCAAACAAAATCCAGTATTACAGGAAATGAAAACACAACTGAATTTTGTTTTAAACTTGCTGTAGTTAAAATAAGAGATGATTGGATATGGAAGATGTCACTTTCATTGAATTGTCTCAGGCATAAAAATATCCACACTTGCTTTAACTTGAGAAGTGCTTCTGCCCCTAGGCTCATCCTTTATTAATCTGACAGTGACTGCAAAATTACTTTGACACCATACCTTTCGTATTTTCTGCTGCAGCATCTAATTACAGAAGTAAATAAATAGATACCACACTAGATAACATTTAATGTTTCATAACTTCTCAGACAGTTTCACTCACCTCCTTTTTACAAAAGCTGGTGGTTGCCGAGTTTGCTGTGGTATCCCCTTTCACAGTGGTTTTCAATTTCAATGCCTAATACAAACAGATGTTTTATTTAAACTGAGTTTTCACCAGCAACACCCAAGATAATGACTACATAAAAAGGACAATTCAGGACTAGATAGTAATTCCAGTTTGGAATTCCTATGACATTTTAAGTAAAGAAAAATGAAGCAGAATTCTGTATCCTGAACAAATTCTGCATAAACCACTAGACGGTTACTAGGTATCTTCTCAACCAAAACATACACTCATGAATGGGTCCCAACTAGATTTGTTACATGAGTGTCTTATCAGCATTTAACTTGTGGTAGGTGGAAGGGGCTTAAGCCTCTAGGTTTCCATAATTTCAATAACCATGTTTTTCTTGTTTTTCTTGACCTTCCGTAAAGAAAGATTAGGAATAAATAATTGGTTACTTCCACCTGAATATTACACATTNTGCCTAAAAGTGACTAGTTATTTCAAGGTGACTGGGGAATGGACAGGCAAAGCACAGAGGAGGAGACTTTGCGGCTCTTGCACTGCAAGCTTTAATAGCCCAGAGATTTTTTTTTGAACTGGCTGTCAAACTGCCTAGCTCCATTCTCCACCTCTAACCAGACCTGAAACTTCTCAGACTCTTCTACTCTTTTACTAAGAAAAAAAAAAAAAAAAGGGAGAGAAGAGAATTGGGTTTTGTTGGTAATGTGGGGTTTTTCTTGGTTAGTTGGTTTTGTTTGTTGGCTGGGTTTGGTTCTGTTTTGTGGTTTTTTTTTTTTTGTTGGTTTGGTTATGGTTTATTTGTTTGGGTTTTTTTGTTTGGTTTTGGTTTTGTTTTTGCTCTGTTTTTTTCTGATTTTAACTCCTGCACACACACACACAGAAAAGAAAACTCAGAAAAGAAGTATTCTTAAGGTAAGTTGCAGAACCATAAGACCAGTCTTAGGACCAAGAAAAAACAAGTGAAAAAGGACAGGAGAACTGATGAGCATAGGCTCTGTTGGCTTTTTTTTGCTGCAATGAACTGTCAGATCAAAGCAGACTATCTAAATCATCAGGAAGTTGTACTTCTCACAGAATTAAAAGGTTAGTAAGCCCACAGAAGATTGCAGTCAGCATTCAGTGTGTTCAAAGATGTGTGGCAAACTCTGATTTAAAAGAAAGACTGTAAGAATTGCTTCCTGACTAAAGCAGTCTATTTCTAAGAAATAGAATCTTAATAAAACATATGGAGGAAATCCATGAACGATTATGTTTTTCCCAAGCACAGAAAAAGACAGAGCACTCTTCTGCTTGGAGGCAGAAAGCATCTGCCGCACAAAGCAGGGAAAGACCTTTCAGGTTAGATCCTAAGGTGTGGTATGTACAATAGAAATATTTGTTACTTGTGTACCTCAGGCGTTACAGATAAATACTTCTGTTCGTATTTTATTGTAACGTAACTTAAAATAATGCAATACTACAAAACTCTTTCTGATGACAGAAAACCGCATTAAATCCCAACATAACTGGCAGATAATCAAAGTCTAACGAAAGGAGTGACGCAGTCTTTGTAAACACAGCCGCATACCTTCTAAACCGATCCTACCTGCCCAAGCCGAACAAACTCTGCTTGTCGAGCTTCCTCTTTTTTCCGCGTTGATTTTGGGGACTCTGGTAACACATCACTGAAGGACCTTCTATTGAGCATGTTCTAAAACAGAAAATGTTACTTTTTAATTGCTTAGCTTCTCAAAAAAGAGAAATCGCAACTCTTCAGCCCTTGAGTGATTTACCTCACAATTTGTCATAGTTTACCATTGTCATGTTCTGTACAGTCATACCATGTGAATATACGAAAAAGAAAAAAAAGTTTAAGCAGATGTACACAGACAAGAGAAATTAACACCGGTGGAAAAACCTCACCTAGTTAGTTTTAGAAGTACTGAAGTCTTTTAAATTAGTTAAGCATCACCTTAAGAATAAGTCTTGACCATTTAAAATAAAGTTACCTCATAGCTACCCATGGGGAAAAAATCATCCAAATGTACACATAACAGAATAAATGCAGTTTTTATGGTGATGAGACTAACGCCTGTATTTGCAGTATCTAAATTCCCTACTCCTTTGCTGCAGGTAAGCTTACACAAAGTATGACATTGTTACACTTCTCCTCACACCCAGCGAAGAGTCTTATCCAGAAAGGACTGTCTGTCAACTTTCCTATAACTGTAAAGTAAATTATATGATAATCGTTATTTAGCTTAGTCATATACAATTCAGTGCTCGTTAGGATTACAGTCTTTTAAAGTAACAGAACATACAAACTACTAGTTCGAACAGGACAGCACATGTGAGGGATACAGAAACTTCTGACTTACATTTACCTTGTGCAGGTCAGGCATCATGTCTTGGTATAAAGAGCGGATCAGCATGTCTAGAGTGCGCTGACGTTTCTGAGAAAATGTTGGTGTTTCCAAGGTGGCTTTTTCACCATTTATTACTAAAAGATTATGGGAAAAAGATCTATCACATAAATGAACTTCAACAATCTCCACTGACTCTCGTTTGCCTCCATATCAAAACACCGGCTTTGCCCTTATTAATGTAGTGTTGCCTCCTTTCTGCCTTTTTTTTTTTTTTTTTTTTTTTTTTGTAAAAAATCCNACTCTCCCTTAAGTTAAAAGAGAAAAATTAGTAAGAGAAGAATTCCACAAGGCATCATAATAAATACCTAACTAATAAAAATTAAAGACAAATGGCCGATCAATTTAAGTACTGAACAAGTTAAATAGGCAAAATGAGCTATCTGCCAAGCTCCTGTCAGGTAATCGTCATGATTAATTCTCAAAGATTTCTTTCTTGCTGATTTAGAAGGGCAAATACAGGTCAATGAAAACTGGAACTGAATCATTACAGAATTAGTAAGTGCTGCATAGGTGTCCTTCAGCACCTCTAAGAAGACATTCAGAAAAGCTGCTGTTTTCAGAGCTACTAAATTAACATCTTCTGTTACAAAATAATGAATGACTGCAACAGTTTCATGGAACTGACATCCCACCTAAGCTACAGATTTGAAAAAAGTAATCGCATATGCATCCGCAGAATACACAAGAAAATGCATATAGATTTTAAATATCATGAATTTCAATTTGTTAGCACACGTATTAAAAGAGTGTTTTTAGCAAAAGAAAACTGACTTACGTTTCACCAACAAAAAATCCCTGAATTCCTGGTGATTTGTAAACACAGGTGGGGATGGAAGGGGAGGCCCAAAGAGAGGAACGCTTTCTTCTGAAAATATTTTCAGCCTATTGAAAGTACAAATCTTTATCTACATTGAAAGTCACATTCAAACACTACCTTTCTATAGAGGCTATTCATAACAGAAGAAAAAAAAATGGAAACTTATCTGGATATGTCTTATATAAGAACTCCCAAGGGTCTAACAAAAAAGGTTCACTTGGAATTACTCAGCAGAGCAAAACTACACTTCCTTTACACAAACTAACACTGGGACACAGAATTAAAACAGAACTTTGCGGTTCTACTCATAGAGCAATAGTTTTAGCGACACTAGCAAAATGCAGTTCTGTCCAAAAAAGGCTATAAAAGAACAGTTCTTCACCTACAGAATATGTTCTCCTTATAGATTTCCACCTTACCTATGCATTCACCACACGCAAGGAATATCTGATTCTTTCAGAATCACAAAGGCTTATGACATCTGAATCTGGATCTTGGGAACAGCAAATTCATTTTCACTGAGGAAGGAAGAGTCAGAACGCCTTCCGTGAAAGCTGTACCAGTTGAGCTCTTTTGATCCAGAAGGAGTCAAGCGCAGCAAGAATAAATGGTAACTACAAAACCCACGCACATTTGTTCAGCAGGGTATAGCTTCTTTAAGATAAGCTATCATTCTTGCTTTCAAGGGATTTTTCAAAGTGATAGTTTGCAGACAAAAGTCTTCCAAGTGGCATGAGCAGGTGACACAGGTCACAGCAAGTTAAGTAGCAAAACTGTAGATTCAACCTATATCTGCTATTATACAAACCAGTCAGAATTTGCTTTCTCAAAAAACCATCAGTGATTGACTGGTATCAAGTCTATACAATGCTTTCATACTTGTCTTTTTTCCCCTGAAAGCTTAGAAACTGCATGCAATCTGAAACACAGTATTACATTTGCATGAATATCGATCATTCTAGTACGTTTCACATATTTGAGACACAATTTCATAGATTCCCTATGTCTATTCCATTACATCCAGGTAAAAAAGTAATCATTTGTAACTACAAAAGGTGCAAAATATTTCTCGACTAGATCAGAATGAATTATGACAGGGGAAGCCACAAAACTGACCAAAAAAATAGACTTCTTAAGTGACAGAAAATATAAAGGCATCCTAAGCAGAAATTCTGTGTCAGCTCAAAAGCCTAGAGCACCCCTGTCTCTTCTGACTGAAATTTTGGCTGTTTGGAAGACACACACACACACACACACACACACACACACACACACACACACGAGAAAGAACGAGTTCTATTCAGGCTTACAATGAAAGGACAGAAGGAAACACAATTAGGCCAAGCTGAAATACAATGTTCTAAGGCTGTCATATAGGAAAACAATACTGTGTCAATTGTACTACTGCAAGATGTGTCAAGACTTGCAGAATGAAGCAACTAAAACAAGATGGACTAACCTAGTAAAAGCAGCCAGTTACTTAAAGCAAGAGAGAAGCAAATTTATCTTATTTACTGCAACTAATTTCTTTTCCCACATAAACAGCAATATAAAAAGCATTTTACCACGGCTAACCCATCTACTGACTATTAGCTCACAATCAGGACAACGATCACTTCTTAAAAGGTAGTGAGGGATGTATGCCCAAGTTTCTGTCCCAAAGCAAGAAGAAAAAGAAAGAAGTGACTGCATTTTCACTGCACATTTAATCATGAACATGTTTTGTGCTTCTCACAAACCTGGGAATTCTGAGAAGCAGAAGCTATGAGGACAATCAATTAAAAAATACTGCAAGAGGAAGCTCACAAGATCTTGGAGCAAAATAAAACTATTCCTTTGCTTAACTACAATACAGCTATTTTCCAAAAGAAACCTTAGCTATAATATATAGGAGGTGGGGGAGTAAACCCCACATACACAAACTGAAGTACCGTTCTTCTCTGGAGTTAGATTTAATGGTATGCTGGAGAAACACAGTAATGTGCAAAACTGTGCTGGTTTTAAGTACACGATGTTCAACTATACAGGTATTCCATTAAAATCCCTAAAAATGAACTAGTTTGCTCAGCTACACCCGAACTGAGATCTGTAAGGATCTGTAGTCCATGGCTAGCATACATTAATTAACTTCTGTCATCCATGTAGTTTACTATGTCATTGATCTCACCAGGTCTGAATGTTCCAAGCTTATCTTTAATAACTTTGTTATATTCCATCAAAACCTAGTTTTTGGTTTCCCCCTTATCTTATGTCTGTTCTGGAATTTAATTTTTCTGATGGTTAGAAACATGCTACTTATAGTCAGTTCAATGACATCTGCATCCAGGTTCGTATTGCTCTTTGGTTTCTAAAGCTCATTTGGCTTCCAGGTGGACCTGTCTGTATGCCAGAGAGTTTTCCCATTGCCAAAATGTTTTCCCATTTTCTCTAAACCATCAGAAATTCAGTGTGAAATTATTTGTTACACTCAGCACCTACCTGTAACTATCATTCTGCTTATTATACCTCACTAAAGCAAAAATATCTGCCAGACAGTTAAGGAAGTTAATTCAGTTCTAATAAAGCTCACACGTATTTTCATACACTTTTCTTTTCCGGCAGTACACTGCAGATTTAATAAAAGTAAAATATATTAATCAAGTTAATGTAAATATGTTAAAAATTCTAGACTACACATATTTTACTGTCTGTAAAGAAGGTCCTATATAAAACTTTTACTGTTTGATCAACATTTTTAAAAATCAAGCTAATACCACCAACACAGCCTAAGACATACTACAGAATTTTGTGTTTTATTTGTATTTGATTTATCTGTGATTAAAAATTCTTCTGGTTGATAAAAAAGTACTGATTCTGAACTTTATTTATACCAAAGTTGCCACCAAAGAAAAGACTCCAATGAAATCATTTAGCTAACAGAATTATAAGAAAATAGAGAGAATGATTTAAAGTGCAAGTACACAAGAATGCATTACCAGTCTCGATTCATAAGTTTGGGCAAATCCAGAAAAAAACCAAAAAAACCAGACAAATCCTTACGGTTACGTTGCAGGGCTTTTTTATGGAATCAATTAGAGGCCTACTGCTTGGATAGATTTTCCTAACACCATTTCCTAAACTTTCATTTCTCATAAAGTGTCAAAAAAAGGGTAAGTCTAAGTAAGTTCATTGGCTGTATGGGTTTGCTTCATACAGAATGAAGCGACCTTAGCCAGTAACTGTGATCAGTGCTACCAGCTCTCACACAACAAAAAAGACTTCTGACGTGATTTGATGACTTCAATAGAAGCATCAAATGCTACTCAAGATGCTTGGAGTGTACTGGCTAGCCTCTAGCTGCCGTTGCAAAAGGGGCACAGATCTCCCATGGGCCCCGAGTCGTATCTGCCAGACTCGTACGGACATTTCAGATACGCTGGGATATCTGAATCAGTGCTTACACCATTTTTTTGCAACTCAGTTCAATCCCAGAGACAACGTGTGGCAAACCCCTACAGAACAGCCATCATTGCTGGATAGGACAACAGAACAGCAGGTTATCTGTATGCTACTTTTTTCCCATTTTAAAAGTAACAAAAAAGGGATGCTACAGTATGTTAAAAAGTGAGTACAAAGGGCCAGTACAGACCCAATGAGCTTTGAGATTTATCACATATGTGATATAGCTCAGAGGCAACCCCCAGTTTTCTTGCAGACACCTTTGTCCCCGGCTACTCCAACTGAAAACATCAGGATGGTAATATGATTCCATTAACCAGCTGTGAATTACTTAAAATGAAGGTTTAGGGCACATCTCATTAAGACACCAAGGACAGCTGAACCTCAAAAAGTTTGTCAAAAACCAAGACGTGAGCTGTATCAGTAACAGCTCAACAAGTCCTCCTAACAGCAATAAGGGAATAATTATTCATTTTATACTAAGGCTGATGCTCTAATGAAGAGGTACATTGATTTGGTAAACAATTCTTCTTAGTATTTAGGTTCCTTTGATACCTAAAATTTATATTATTTTTTTCAATCTTGGTTCATTTTTCATTCATCCCTATCAAGAGGGTTCTGTCAACATTTAGTCTGCCTGAGAACTAGGTCTAGAAGTCTCAGGCTTTATGGTAACTTTTTAAAACTCCACAACTGAGTATCAATAGAACTCAGAGTCTTCTTCTTTTCATCCATTTTTCTTCATTCCATTCCATCGTCTAACAGATGCCACATTAGGGTCTACAGATTACTAATGTGACTTCACGATAATTCCAAGAGATTGGCTACCAGTTTTTGGAATCATATAGTCTTTGCAATGTTTTCAACCAGAAGTGAGGAAAACACAGGCTGTCAAAAAACTGGAGACTATGCGGTTAATGGTCTGGAAGATGTCACAACAACATCTAAACATTAAAAGGCAATATTCAGTAAAATGCCACAATTAAAGCCAAATTAATTTACATAACTAGGAGAAATATATTTATGAATTGGTATTTTTTGAAAAGGTATAAAATTAAATTTGTAAAATGATACAAATAAATGCTTTCAATAAAAACATGATTTAAAAATCACATTCTTGCTTTTACCTTATCTCCTAAGGGATTTATCAAACACTGCTTGACATTACAGACTTGGGGACTCCTAGTCAAGTGGCTGAAGGTGAGGAATGCAAGAATGCAACTGCTTTTCTAAAATAGTTTTCACTTCCATAAACAGCATACAGGGAGGACTTAGGCCAGAATTAAAAGTAATACTAATCTCCAAAAAAAAAAAAAAAAAAATCATTAGAAAATATCAGGAAAAAGATACGTGTAAAATGAGAGCGAATCATGGATGGCTTGAATGCTGAAGAAGACTCTTCACCTTCTTGAAAGATGATAGTGACAATGTCATTTCCAATATGTCGCTTCCTTTCTACCTGGAAAAAAAAGGAAAAGAAAAAAAGGAAAAAGAAAGGGGGAAAAGAAAAAAAGGAAGACACAGTGACTTACAAGACATAAGTATCTTAGCAATTCTGTGACAGAATAATAAAACAATATTCCTAAACTACAAACAGAAAAATTAGTCAGCGTGACTGAGGACAATATAAAATCATTACTTAACGATAAGCAAGTAAACCTAGCAACGACACAGGGCACACAAGGCAGGATCTAGAAGAACAGATACTGCAGATGTTTAAGTTAGAAAAAGCACTCATAGTTTTCATAATTAATATTCACAAATGAGGCATGGAACCTCTAGCATTCCAAAAAAGCAAATCTACCGCTTTAAATAGAAGGATAAAAAATTCTGGCGCTGAGTTATTCTCTAAAAAATATATCCTGACTGGCCTCTTTTCTTCTGTGATCTTGCTATCAGTTCAAGGAAAAAGCATGAGAAAACCGACATAAAAATAGAAAAAGGACATTGTAATTGTATCATCTAACTATGTAACTGTAAGAATGCATAATAAATAGTAAACCAAGTAATTTGTAAGTAATTTAGGTGAATCTTTATGGATGGACAATGTATAGCAAACGCACCTGCTTATAAAGTATTTTTTAATCAAGAATACAAAGAAAGACTTCAGCAATGAATGACAGCACATGTGAACAAGTACCCAAGAACTCAGTTAATATATGAGCATGCGACAGCTTTTATTTATGGTTAGTACCATTAACGTGCTCACAAAGGGAATTTCTTTCAAGCCTCACTAATTGCTACCCGAGTATGAGTTGCGTGTGACACACGTGACTATTCCTACAATTCACGTGCTAGGCTATTTTCCAGTTTTCCTAAAATTTTTGAGGTAATAGTTACAGCAGTGGAGCTCTTCAAGTCATCTGAACACCACAATACTTAATCACTTGTCAGTGAAGCTATTTAGATCTATTCACAAGTATCTTTTGTACCTTAATAGAGATGATAGGATGCATTATTCTAATAAACATAATGAAATTTTCAGCATTAGGTAGAATATTGAGGGAAAAAAAAAGCCCAAGTCTCAAGGCTTACAATTCTGAAACATTAACAGGCAAGAAATCCTTTATTTCTTTAAACGTTTTGGACTTTGTGATTTAGCAAATAAATAGGGAAATAAAGAGAGAACCATGTACCTGCTGCTTGTTCTCTCTAGAATATGGTAGCATGGTTGACACATGGAACATAATTTCATGCCCTTGAAAAACTGTATAGATGGAACAGGTTCCTGTTGTATCATCTGCAAGGGAAGACAACATTTTCAGGAGGAGTATGTCCTATAAGTTTTCTATAGATCAAAAGGTATTTCAGGTCCTTCTAACAAATCTTCTTCGGTTATCCTTTTTTGTATGATCCATTTTAGAAAATGTCCACGCAGCACGTTTTACGTGAGTTCAAACCCAAGTTTGCAATTAACCTGCATAATCACACTTAAAACCTACGACATCCTTTCACCTACGCTCCTGAAATCACACGCATCTTCAAGGCACAACGTCTTACTATCGTGAAGCAAGTAACACGTCAGGTTATTGTTCACCTCATTCCACCTTAAAATGAAACCATTCACCTTGATAATACATGTCATAAAGACTTCAGTTGCGTTCCATACCAGCGACTTAAGCTGACCTGACTTTTTCCTGTTGAGGCAGAGCATTCAGCAAGCATACGAGGAAGTCCGTTTTGGGATTGTTTTATAACTACAATATATACAATATGTGCATGCAATAAGAAGGAACACTTTTACTGCAGCCCCACCTCCCTTTTATTACTTCAGATGAGTTCTTACTTTTAGCGTCCAGTCCTCCTCTGTAGCCTGACCAGCCTTTCAAAGTAATCGTGTCACCCAAGAGATGCAAAAATCGTTGAAAGCTTTCGCTTCCAGTTTCTACATGTGGGAGGGAGAAACGTTACCAACAAAGCACACACGTAGTAACAGAACGTGTATTAAAAATGATGAAAATAAGGAAAAGGGTCCTGCTTCCGGGACACAATTTTCAGCTGAATTAGTTTCTTTTCATGTCATCCAAGCCTACTACCTTTCCAGAAACAGCATCCCAATCTTGCAGAATAGGCATCATCACATGACATTAAACAGCGACCTCTTTTGCTAACACCGATGTTGTTTGAGTGCGTAGGAGAATGTGATCATGCTGCAAAAATTTAAGAGCGAAAGAACTACAAGCAGTGAGTTAATGAGTCACCTCCTTCGACCACTTCTTTTTTCTAAACACTATGTCACATAGTCTTATTTCTAGAAAAGAGATTTCACTGTCTTTCAAGTTTTAATAGTAGGCTTCCTACAGCAACTTTTTAGAGAATTAGTGTTGCATGCTACCATTTTTTACCCGACACATGAAACGCAACAAAAAAACTGTTCATATAACCATTACCTCCCATCTTGCTTTTAGCTGTAGGCACAATCTTCCTTTTTTTTTAAATTCAGATGAATAAAACATTAGGAAAAAGGTGAAAAACTCACCATTACTGAACATTTCATCATCTGTCAGCTGACCATCCTTAGCATAAAGGACTCCAAATTTAAAATTCACAGATCCCTGAGAAATAAAACCAAATATTATATGATAAACAGACAATCAAACAGAAGAGCTAAAAAAATGTTTCCTCTAAGGACTTTTATATATGTGTCTTTGTATATATCCTACACATCTGAACATACATTTTATACCACCTCATAACACGTAATAATTTGCCTTTAAACTTTTATAGTATAGCATAAAATTATTAATCTAAGTTGGTGATCCATTAACATGAAACATTAAGTTGGTGCTTAAAATTATTTTTGAAGTGATGTTCCAAAAAACATTACATTTTTTACTGTAATCAGCAACTGATTTCAAAGTTGTCATAAGCACATCAGTGCAAGCATTTCAAGTACAAAGCCACATTCACTGAACAGGTCTGCGAGCTGGAAGTTTACATTTACCTCTTGCTCTTCAAGAACCAATAAATCCTGTAAACAAAAACAGTATCTTTAGCACGCTCATCTTAAAGACTCTACAAGGATGATAGATTTTGTGCTTTTGAGTTTTGATTTGAAAGGGACAGTTCAATGGATAAAGACAATTTAAGTAGCATTATGTACAGTCATCATTATTATCTGTGTCCGGAAGAAACAAACCAGTAGCATTTATACATAATTACTTATATTTCCAGATAATAATAAAGAAAAACAACACAACAAAAAAATGACTTCCTACCTTTTGTATCTCAGGATAAAAAATTTCCCTTGGGCTCTTCTCAAATTTATCAAGACTCATAGCACTGAAACACAAATGAAATACTGCTTTATAGGAGCACAAGTACACATTTCAACACAGAACCACCAACTGATTGCAGTTACAGCCAGTTACAAAAGTAATTGTTTGAAGAGCCTCTCTTAAACGAAACTTGAAAAGTTTAACAGAACTACCATTTCCTTCCCAAAATACTAACTTCCAACACTGCCTAAACTTGTTTTGTATTTTAAAAACAGAAATCAGTAAGACTCTGTGTGGAGATGGGGTTTAAATTTATTTACTTATAAAGCACAGAGCTCTACCACACCACCCTTCACTTTGGCTTTAAACATAATCATCGTGAGCATTTTTGGAGGGCTCAATAACTGATTCTATTTTTTAAGCTTTTCTTCTCTCTCTTCTTAAATAATTCAAGGCAAGTCAAATGAAAAATGAGAAGTTTGGCATCAAATTCACACAGCAATGATTCACAGGCAGAACAGAAAGGTATTTACATAAGGAGCAAGATCAACTGCCTCAATAAACAGAAAGATCTAATTCACAGCCTTCTTTTCCTAACTCATGCTTCTGCATTTACTATTATTTTTAGGCCCTTTCTTGCCCCCCCGAGCACTACAGAACTGCGTGGCAAGTCACGGAGTACCAAACGCAATCTGCCTAGGGCACGGTGAACTAATAAAGAGGTCAAATCTTTCCACTGTCACTTATGTTAGATCATGGCACAGACATGATTTTCTTCAGTTCCTTTTCAAAGGTACTAAAGCCTTCCTAAGAATTTAGAAAAAACCCATATTTATTAATGTAATAAAAATTCTTTGAGACAGTCTGTAACTAGGTTCACACAAGGTATGAAAAGGTTGAAATGTCAAAGCACTATTAATCAGGACTGAGGGATGCCTCGAGGACTGCAAAAGCCAAAAAAAAAGAAAAAAAAATAGTCAGGGAAGTTTTCAGCCCAAGCTGAAGCAGGCAAAAGGAGATGACATTTACACAACCAACTGCATGTGGCACAGACCCCGGGAGAAATGGGGAACGAAGTCTGAAACAAGCCTACAATTTTCCTCTGTAGAATACCGGAGCATCACAGGATGGAACACATCAGGGTGTTTTAGCCACAGAGCTATGGCCCTAGCTAAGAGATGACTAAGTTCCTCCACTCTGGTATGCCTGATGAAATACACACTTTTAACAGGTGGAGTGGAGGGAGAGACTGGGTTGGAAAGGGATGCTAGGAAGAGATACTTCAGTGACCGGTGGGCAGACATGGAAAATCAGGTTCTTTCGCAGGTGGAGAATGCAGTACAGACAACTACGAACACTATTCAAGCCAACACTGTAGGAGTTTGAAGAGGACACTTAGCTCAGCTTGAAGAAGAAGATGAAAGATATCTGAAGTGTTTTCAACTCACCCTCTTAACACTTCAAAACAGAGCCCCAGCCCAGGAAATCAGATTTAAGAAGTGAGACTCAATGGCCAGTTAGCCTCTCAGGCAAATTCAGTGATCTGGGACCTCTCGTAAATCTTGCGCAGTAGCAGAACCATCCAGATCTGTTGGTAGTGACCTCACACCAAAACACAAGCTCTGCTTCCAGAATTCTCCTCTCACATGGGCACTGGCAGCGTTAACCAGTGGTCTGGCTTCAATGAAACAAGAGACATTTGTTCCTACTCTAGATGGACTAAAGGTTTTAAAGACCTGCAAACCATTTATTTATCTGGCACATACTATTTGTTTAGTAAAAGGAGGCACTTTTAATGGGTTCCTAGAGAAGCTAAAACCCTTACGGAAGATCCAGTTGACAACACTGTCAGCGAGGGATTTGAGAAAATGCAGAAAATGCACAACGCGACAAGATCGTAAAAACTGCAGATTAAATTCGAAAGAATGCTTTCAAAACCAGTGCTCTGACATTTCGTCTGATTGAAACGTTCAAAGAAATAGAAATGGTGTTGGGTTTGCTCATTTTTATATTCTCTTCTGCCACAAATGAGGCAGGGCAGAGTACAAGCATGCTTATACAAGCTCCAGCTGAGAGCGGGAATTTTCTTGGCTTTGCTGTGCATAATACACCCATAGTGAGACTTAGATGAAGACAATCAGCTGAAGAAATAATTCTCTGCATCTTGACCACTTGCTTCCTCCTGCTAGGGCCACATAATAGCCACTAGCCAAAACCTGCTATTTCTTAGCTCTGTCTATCATCTATCTAATTCTAAAAGGTATTTTTTCTCAACCACTGCAGCTCTGCTTAGCACCTGTTTTCCAATTAACTTGAAAACAGTCCTCCTGTTGAAGATAAAGTGCTAAGAATTTCTCTCCATTTTAAGTTGTCACTTTGCCTGTTCGAGAACAGGCTTGAAAACCCCTTTCTGCTGCCTTCAATGATTACGATTTGCAAAACTGTTTTTACTGTTTTTATAAAACTATCACGAAAACCACGGAACACAAGCTCTGAGTTACAGGAAAAGGTATACAAGCGAGTATCTAAACCAGTAAATTTGTATTTGTAAATGCATACCTCAATATAGATTTCACTGACAATGTTTTCGTGGGACTGTAAGGGAGACATATTTTCTGAGTACCCTGTAAACAAGAAAAGCTAGGATATATTATAGGACATACTGACTTTTTCTGCACATTCAAATAGGAATATTAAAAACAATTAAGTAAAAAAACAAAGAAAGAAACCTAGGTACTTTTATTTAGCTATATTTACTGCTGGTTTTTAGAAAAAAAAAGTCATGGATGTTGCAAAGAAAAAAATGTGAAGCATGCATGCCAACAGGAGAGTTTTGACACAATTGCTTGGATAAAAGACTCTCGTGGAACATTAAGTGGAAAAAAAAAATGGTATCAGTAAAACCACTATCACACCTTCTTACCATTGTACAAGAAAATCCTAAGAGCAGTATAAAGTCATTGCCTAAACTGATCACAGGACATAATCAAGAACAATTTAGGCATCTTTTATAAAAAAAAGCAGCCATCAGAACAATAAGAAAATACCTGACCTTACCGATTTCTGTCAAAAAATGTTACATCATGTGTAATACTATACATGTATAACATTATGATGTTACCTGCAAATTTAATTTAGTTTTATCTGCTACAGTAGAATTACATGTTCTCATTATATAAAATGAAAACATGTAATAAATACTGGCATTCTGGAGAAAAAGCATACGATAAACATACCCAAAACAAACAAACAAGCAAAACTCCGAACAGCAGTTAAGTATTTGTTTCTTACTGTTTTTCTCCAAAGTATTGAATGGTATTGAGGAATGCGCTGATTATTTTGGTCAGACAGTACGACAGACAGAAAGAAAGGGTTCTTCTCCGCATCGGTACCTATATAATTCTGATGAACTGATGGGAGAAAAACAAGCAGCGCTATGAACCATAAAGATGACACACCCACCCACTCGTATGCAGACTCAGAGAGACACCTGTAAATACATGCATTCATACATAAAAATATATAATTGTCTGCATAAATAACCAGGTATAAATAACTTATATACATATGTGTAAAAAAACGACCCCAAGATACAGGTATGTCCTCCAAAGCCAAGAAGGGTTTCAAAACATCCCTTTTTGGTAGCAGGAGTTTCACTCCTTACAGAAAACCCATCCTCTATTTTCAGGTTAAAAACACATAAAGCAATTACTTGTTTTCTGTACAGGACAGAAAATATTTTAATATTAAATTAACACCATGCTTCTTTTCCATATCGAAATAATAACAATTCAAAGCTACAGTACATTTTCATTGATCCAAATTCCAATCCATTGGCAAAAAAATAATTACCTTTCCCTAAAAAATATTTGAAGTACCATCTTGTATGATACTCTGGGTTTTCCAAATGCACATCTGTTCTGTGCCACGTACCCGGAGTGTAGTCTGTATTCTGAAATAGAATTGGGAGACCGTTACATTAAATGCCAAGTGAAAAAAAAGGACAAAGCATAGGCAAAGGCAAATCAAGACTGGCCGATTCACCTGAAATTTTAGCTGTACACTGCTTTTTAAGAAGCCAGGATTATTCCGAAGCCAGTCGTTGTATAGTTGAAATAAAAATTTCTCCCTCTCATGTACCTTTTTTTCTGATTTCTCTCTAAGTAGCTAAGTCTTATCCTACTGTACCACTATTATGGGTCACGTCTTAGAATGCCAGGAAAAAGAAGGTATTTCAATGCAGAATTTGAAGACAAATATTTTAAAAACCTAAAAAAATTAATGCCTTCAGGTTTCGCTTTTCTCTGCTCTTCCCAAATTAATCCTCAGTCTCCCCACTTGACCAAAGCGTGCTTTGGAAGTTCTTCAGGGTCATTTCTCATAAATTAAGGTGAATTTCCAAGCATCCCTCAAGTCCCCTCCCACTACGAATTAACACACGCGAAGAAAAAGCCATTCTCCATATTCATTCACTGCCTGGCCGTTCATCACCCGCTTTACGAATCTTTCTGCGATACGAGCTACTCGGCTTTTAAACTGCATGAAACCGAGCTAAAAAGACAGAGCACCAAACGTGACCCTGCAAAGAATCAACGCAGAATAGTTAGACTGCTTTCAACTCTGAAGCCAGTGCTGATGCAAAAGGGACGATTGGTACCAGTTTGCTGTTACTATTAGTTTAATACAGACTTACCGAGAGCTTACAAGTATTTCTAGACTATGAGGTCTTCTTTCTTTCGATATTAAGATGGTATTTACAGATGAAAAAGTTTTGCAAAGGAGGATAAAAAATGAAGCTAAGCGGAAACCTAAGTGTCACTGGAGTAGCTGCAGGGATACACGGTGAGTTTAGCAGCAAGAAAGAGGAAGGGAATGACTCTCTGAGGCTCCACTCAACTTGGTTATCTCTTATTTAAAGATAAGCACAGATGCCAAAAGACAACTAAGGGTCAAAAAAATGAAGTTATAACCTCATCATACCAAGGAGCAAACTTTAAAGCACAGAGGTCACCTTGAGCATTGTAGCACCACCGGGACAGCAATACATCGCGGTGAACTAGAGACTGCCAAGTGTCATTTGGAGGTATTTCTCTCCTAACACGATCGAGTAAGGAAAAATGTTACTGAAACAAAACAAAATGCCAGCTTTTCCCTCCAAAAAATGAAACTTTTGAGGCTGCATACTCTTGAATAAGGAGCTAAGGTAGGGGGAAAAAGCCACCATCTTACTCCTCTTAAAGTCTTACACGCTTTCATTATTTAGAATTTTCAAAGTCCTCTTCCTTAGTAATTGACTGCAAACACATCGTTCGTAGGTGAAAAATAACTGAAGCATTTCTGTGAGTATTTTCAGGCACTTACCTCACCAGAAGAGCCATTTTCCACACGGAACCGTCCAGCTCTTTGAATGGCTCCATCAGCGTCACTAGATATAAGCTGTAAGAGAGTTTAAGATGGAGGTTTCATTTCCAAAAAGAGCCATACGGTCAGCAATCAAAGCTTACTACCATTTCTTTTTGTTCTGGGCGTCGTGACTCCGCACCGAGAAGGGATCAGTCTAGCTATTACCAATTTGACTAAAGATTTGGAGTGACCCAGTAAGAACTCTAATGAGGCATGAATGAGATGCTACCATGGAAAACATGAAGCAAGAAAAGTTAAGTATTAAACATTTAGAAATCTGAAAGGGCAACGAGAAGCTTCAAACATCTGTACTCCAAAAAAGACACACTTCCATAAAACATTAGCAGAATTTTAAGAAAAACACTCGAAAAACAAGACCATTTGTGAGCTTACAGTGAATTTATAATTACAAGTAACTTTCTTTTTCCTGGCAGAATACTCTAAGTACCAGAAATCACAGAGCCTCTTACCAGACAACAGTTTACTTTCATTTTTGGATTAAAACAACACATCTGTTACGTGGAATGTACAGAAAGAAAAGAAAGGTACCCGGTGCTCCCGCAATGCAACTTCCAGCAGCTAGGCCACCAATATACACCCGATTTGCATATACGTTAGTAAATATATTACCCACATGCTTTAATATTACAACTACTGCTAGCATAAAACTTGCGATTTCTTCCCCCAGTAAGAGAGCTGGAGTTCATTTTCTTAACTCCCCCCTCCCCCCTTTTGCTTTCCTGCAGTAACTTTACGTAATTTCATTACGACCTAGTAATCAGAATGACACTGTTTTAACTGCTGACACATTTTCACAGCGGAGAAGAAATTTATATAGGAGAAAAATGAAGTGTCAAATTAATCTTTGAATATGAAGAAAACGCATAATAACTGACAGGTTCTAGGGTACCATTTTCAAAATCCTAATTCTGACTAGTTCATTTAGTTTTAAACCCTCTCCCACTATTACAAGTTGCGTATATATAAAATTACCTACATATGTACGTACATATGCGAGCGTGCATACAGTTTCTAACTTACATAATTGCAAGTACTTCATTAAATATTACCCTAATATTTTGCCATCTTTAGCTTCTAAGAGGCAAAAGGGCTCAATTTCCACCTGGAGGTAAACACGGTATGTATATAACACTTCCTACTACGTTATAATGAAATATTAATAAACAAGGTAGCAAAAAAATCTCCTATCATGGGTCTTATTTATATCTATTCAGAAGCTGCTTTATATTAGCTTATAACTTTCCAGTCCAGCTTTGAAAGCACATTTCCCAAAGCAGATCCAATTTTTTACTCGGAAATGAAAAAGATCGGAGCGCTGCATTATAAGCCGATAAACTGAAGGACAGGCTATGTAAACTTACAAGCTCCACAGATCCATAATGCTTTCTGCTAAACTCTCCGCGTCTGCAACCCAGATCTTCAGAGACAGAGCTGGAATAGAAATGCTTATTCAGTGTACACAAACCAACCAGCCTTACGTTTCTTGCAATGCTATACCCTGCCATTAAAAAAATATCATTTCTGCCACACGAGGTTCACAGAGTACAAACTCATTGCTGCAGGGAACACTTCTTATGGCACGCACAGTCTCTAGCGGCCATCACACTCCGGCTTTCACGTTACTCCCAAAGGAAATGTCCGTGTCCTGACTGGAAGCAAAAGCTACGATTAAATTAATTACCTAGGCACGATGCAATCAGCTCCAAAGAGGGCATTGGCTCATAACTATGTTCAAAATGTAAACTTAACGCCTCATATAGGACAACCGCACTATATAACTCAGTGAGACCACACTTGGTTCATACCTACTGATTTTTTCAGTCTTTTTTCAGCCTACACACAAAGACAAACTAAACCAGTATTTTAATTCAAAGGCATAAGGAAACAACAGCATTTCAGAGGTTTCCCTCCACCAGCTTAACAAAGATAGCCAATAAAAGTAATCCTAGAACGTGAAGTTCAAAATTCACCCGCATTACCCCATATAACATCATACCATTGTATCACGTTAAGCGCCACCTGTTCACAAACTACATTCCAATAATCTGAGGACATATACTCTCTTGCCACAAACCACATCCTTTGGTATCAAAAGCCTTTTTCTGACGTCACCCTCACTAATTACACAACCGGCACTATATCTGAGCTAATGATTAAAACAAGACTGCTTTAATATTAATATTCTCATTGTCTGTGCCCCAATTCAAACTACCTAAAACATACCTAACCTTCAAACACATTAGCAGTCCTTTTAAAAATCAGAATTATACCCAAGAGCTACTCTCTGCTTCTTCTCAGCCTAACTACTTCATATTGCATGTCATCTGCTTTGTACTCAGTAATTAAAGCAGAATTTTACACCAACGTAAACGCTACGGAGACAACGTCACGAAAAATAGGCATCTTAGCTTCAGTTTACGCATAGGTAAGATTCACGTTACCATGCCATTTGCCTGAGCACACGTCCTCCCTAACGAATTCTTGCCTGCGTACCTCTTCGGCTCTCCGTTCTTGGTTACCACTGAGATTTGTACTCAACTCTCTGACAGATCGCATTTGCTAATTAAAAAAACACGCCATGATTAAAATCAACCATCCAAAAATAATTTTCGCCATTGAATTATATCCTTCCTTGGTCCTGATCTGATCTACGTAAGAAAAACTGCTGGTCCAGTTATGACAGCTTTAGAGTAGTTTTCGTGCTATTGAGACGAACTGCCAAAACTGAAGAGGTTAGTTCATCACGGCTTCAGATTAGTTGGGCTTAATAATTCAAAGTATACTCACTCACACTGCAAAGTATTTAAATACAGATGCACCTTTCATCACGTGAATAAAACCAACCAGCTTACACACATTTGTTCAGCATCTACGGCATACTCCACTTCCCTTTCCCACTTCTCTGGGTACAGCTGCATACATGAACAGCATTGATGAAGAGGAAGGAGGGCTAGCTTCCTCCCGTTTCGACAGAAACTCCTACAAAACAGTCCTGAAAGCTGAACAACAAAGCACGATTAAACGCATTTGCTAACCTAAACCCAGACGCTTTTAGGATCCTAGCGTCAAATCACAAGTTTTGTCTTTTAGAAGTTCAACACTGAAAAACACTTTACTTGGGGGGCGGGAGGGTAGTGGCAGAAGGGGACGAGTTTGCAGACTGCACCTGTGCGATCAGAAGGACATAGCCTGCACGCCTCTTGGGCTTGTCGTTCTCCTTACCATCTATATGTTTACCTGCCAGCATCGGCCAATCTGTTTGCATTTATGAAAGAGCCAAAAGTACAAACGCACTCAGCAATCGCGTATTGCAGTGATATCCCAGCGCTATCTGCTTGCACGAGCGCAACGCTGAATACGCCGCGAAACCGACTCTGAAGACGCTCGTCCGACCCCGTCCGCACCACCTGCGGCAGCCCTTGAGGCAGACGGCTGCAGAGGGGAGCTCCGGCCGCTCCGCCAGCCCGAGGGCCCGCCGCCCCGCATGGCGGGAGCCTCCAGCGCCCCTCGCTCCGGCGGCCCCTCCAGCCCCCGGTCGGCGGAAGCAAAGCACCGCCTTCCTCTCCGCCATCGCCGCTCGGCAGCGCGCCACGCCACGCCCCGCCCCACCCGAGCTTAGCCCCCGCCTCCGGTACCGCTGAGTGAATCCGAGGAACCGGGTGGACGCCCCTTCCGCGCTGCTCAGCTCCATGCGGGCGGCCAGACGGAGGCTTCGCCCCTCCAGCGTCGCTCCCGCGGCTCCGTCCCGCGCGGGAGAGGCGTCGGCAGCTCCGCGCGCACATCCCGCTACCCCGGCGCACGGCCTCGCGCGTCCGCCCCGGCCCGCCGACCACTCACACGCCGCGTCGCCGGCTGCGTCTGCTGCTGCGCCGCCGGCAGGGCCCGTCGGGAGTTGTAGTCCCGAGCTGCGGGAGAGCGGTCCGTCCTCCGCCGCCGGGAGCTGCAGTCCCGCCAGGGGAGCGAACGGGTCCTTCGGCCCTGTGCAGGGAGGGAGCTTAGCCAGCACCCCCCCTCCCGAATGCCGGCTTTAGCAACGTGAAGTAAAAAAATATAATTTCAGACATCCGCTGAGAGTTTTCCAAGGAAAGTCCGCCTATTCGATACGCCTGTGTTAAAAACGAGTCCAGTTACCTGCTAAATTTAAAGGTTTTTAATAGAGAATAACAATTAGGGACAAAAGATAGAGCAAAAGGATTACAGCGTCCAGGGTACGCTGGGCAACCCTTGGCACGAAGCCAAGAGCGCCCCGGCCCTGGTGAGACACTCTCTTTATATACATTTTTTATTGCATCAGCCTGTTACATAGTCATAGGTAAATATGTATATTCATACTTATTCTGAAAAACACATGGCCTTTTAGGTATGTGAGGAGTTCCTTTGTATGTTGATTCTTGGAAGATTTGTGGATGGGATGTCTGGTAACAGGAGTCTGTCTTATCGTGGTTATCTGAGATTGCCTGAGAAGTTCTCACTTCTGTGTTTATTTGAGGTTGTCCTTGGGGCTGGAGTTATGGCTTCCTGGGGTTGAAGTTATCACATCTGCGCTTATCTTGTTAAGCTTATAATTTGTTAGTTGTATTTTAACATCTTTGGTTAGTTAATTTTTTATCTATCTCTAAAGTAGAACAAAAGAAAAGCATTTAATAATAGTTACATTCCTACAACATAGAGGTTAATATTATACACATAGCATTCATTATTTGCGAAAAGCCAATCCTTTAATATGCATTTATAACAGCCTGCAAGTACCAGAAACTAGTCAGCTCCGAGACAGCCAAGCGGATAGGTCAGATTTGCTGTGGGATGCCGCTCTCAAGTCCAGATGCCGCACCAGAATGACTTCTATTTGCACTACACAACTGAAAGTGAGCTCGCACAGTGACTCGCCTGCCAGCTGAAAAGCAAAGGACTACGAGACGCATCTACGCAACGTTGTTCTTAATCCCGAGAAAAGCAGTCGTCGGAGTTTGTCACACATCTATTTACCACAACACAAATTTTTCTTAGAAGTACGATATTAGAAGTGCCCTCCCTTAATTTTTTTTAGCAGAGGCCCCTTTCGGAGAGGGGACGTACGTGCGTAAACGACATTATTACAGCAACGTGCTGATGTCCCGGCTACTTGGATTCGTTTTGTGCCTTCTTTGGGGGCAAGTAAAAAGGGAGGGAGTCGGAGTCTGGGGATGATTATGTCATTTGGGGCATTCCAATGTCACAGGGAGAGTGACACCGAGAGACATAGGCAGAACACAGCATCCAGCA
>VZTX01014858.1:733-34078 GCA_013400915.1 Pardalotus punctatus
AAAGAAAAGAAAAAAAAAGAAAAAACAGGGAGAGAGAGAGGGAGGAAAAAAAGTAGGGGAAAAAAATAGGGCGAGAGAGCACAATCTGATCTGATCAAGCACTTTCAGCTTCATCCCTCCTGGGTCACATACTGCTTCTACACCAAGGTTTGTGCGGAATTTCTTTAGCAACTTGTCGCTTTTTAAATTTTTCTTTTTCCTTCCTCTCCCCACTCTCTTTTTCTTCTCGTTCCTTTTTTTCACCCCCACCCTCTTCTCCCATAGCTTTACCCCCTCCTCGATTTCCCCCTCCCTCCCTTCTCTTTTCCCCCTTTTCCCCCCTTTCTCGGTTGCATAATAATTAATGAGCAATCAAAGTGACTCTGGGCTGTGCAGCAGCGAATGGCACAAGTTCTCACCGGCTTAAGCCACTGGAGCTTCTCAGGTGCAAATGGAGCAAATAAAAAAATAAACAAACAACCGCGGCGACCAAAAAAAAAAAAAAAAAAAGAGAAAAAAGAAATCAAAAAAACCCCCAAGCCCAAGGAAAAGTAAGAGCTGGGCGGCAGGAGCGCGGTGGGAGCTGCTGGTCTCCGCTCCGAGCGGAGAGAGAGCGAAAGAGAAAGAGGCGCTGGGAGAGGTGGGTCCAGGGCAGAGCAGGCTCTTCCCAGGGATGGCTGCCGAGGGATGGGATGGGTTTTCTCCTGCCTAAAAAGTCAGGTGCTAAAGTTCAGAACTTCTCAAGTACGTTTCTCTCCCTGCCTCTCTCTCTCTCTCTCTCTCTCTCTCTCTCTGCTCCTTCCCTTTCCTCTTTCTCGTTACAGGTGATCAAAGAAGAGAAACATCTGCAACAGAGCGGAAGATACGAGGGGATCTCACTTTGTAGAGAATTTTTCCCCCCGAGATTCTTTTTTTTTTTGTTTTCCCTTTTTTCCCTCCCTTTTTATTTTATTATTTTTCCTTTTTTTTAATTTTATTTTTTTTTTTTCGGAATCGATCGTTTATCACCATAACCCCTACTCCCTCCACTTTAAATCCAGCCTAACCAGAAACATCCCCAAACTCGCCGAGCACTTTTCCCCGCCCTGCATAACTCCGACAGTCTCCCGCTCCGATCTCAAGCCCTCCGCGCCTTGCTGAGGAGGAGGAGGAAGAGGAAGAGCAGCGGCGGAGCAGCGAGCGCGGAAGATGGAGGTCTCCACGGACCAGCCGCGGTGGGTGAGCCACCACCACCCGGCCGTGCTCAATGGGCAGCACCCGGACTCGCATCACCCCACGCTTGGCCATACCTACATGGACCCCACGCAGTATCCTCTCGCCGAGGAAGTGGATGTACTTTTTAATATCGACGGACAAGGCAACCCCGTCCCGCCGTATTACGGCAACTCCGTGAGAGCCACGGTGCAGAGATACCCCACGGCCCACCACGGTGAGTGCCCACGCCGAGCCGCGGCTCCCGGGCCGCTCCCGGTCCTGCCCCGGAGCCGGTGCCGGTGGCTCTGAGCTGTCCCGAGCCCCCCGTCGCTGTCGGGCAGACCCTCTCCTGCCGGCGGGGAAACTACGTCACGGGTGGATTTTGGGGTTGGCTTATTGGAAATAAATAAAAATTCAGGCTTCCTTCCTTTCTTTCACTTTCTTTATTTCTTTTTCTTTTTTTCTGTCTTTCTCTTTTCTCTTTCTTTCTCTCTCTCTTTTATCTTTCTTTTCACTTTCTTTCTTTCCACTTCTTTTTCTCTTTCGTCCTCTCTTTTTATCTCACATCCCTCTTCCCTCTCTCTCTCTCTTATCTCTTTCCGTCTCCCTCTTACTCGCCTTCCTTCTATTTCTTTCTTTTTCATCTTTCTCTTGTTTTCTTCCTCTTATCCCCTTCTCCTTCACTTTGGTTTCTCCCCCCCTCTCTTTAATTAGGTTAACAGTTAGTGTTTTCATACTGTGTTTAGTTTTTGCACGATTAAGCTGCTCTGGGGAAGCAAAGCAAGCTGGAGAGCAGGGGTGTGAAAATGACCCCGCTGTCCTCACGCTTGGGCTATTTAATTCGCACTTGTTAGGCTTGGGTCGAAAGTTTTGCACACATACCTAGGGCAGCACCATGGCGTGGGTTTAAAATAAGAAAGAAACTAAAAAAATACATCCCGTAGAGTAATTTGGTATCAGACCTGGTGTGTTGTCCTGAGGGTCCTGCAGGAAGGTAGTGATCATCAATGTGAATTTTGTTCCTGGATCCCAGCTCTTACAAAGGAGGTGAAATACCTGGGGCCGATGGGGCCCAGGTCCACGGGAGGATGAGTACTTTGGTACCATCTTTTATGAAGAAATGGAGAGAGTCAGTATTTATAGCTGGAGTTTACCTGTATGGTTAAAAAATAGGGGAAAAAAACCCAAATGAAAATGGAGAGAAAAGAACAAATAGTGGTTTGTGAAGCCAGGCAGTGATCTCTGTCATGGCAAAATATAAATCCCTGAAGTTTGCAGTGGAAATAACCCCAAAATCAAGGAGAAAGTGAGATGAGCGGAGTGGAGATGGAGCCGAGCGGGTTCAGGAGGCTACTCCCAGCCCTCAGCAACTTGTTGAGTGTGAGCCTGCATTAGGCTCCGCTCAGTAACTGCATTGTTCTGCTATTAGTCCCTTTAAAACAATTATTTTTAAGGATCAGCAGCCTTTGTCCTTTCTTTCTTTTCTTTCCTTTTCATTTCTTTCTTTTCCCAATATATCAGCAGAAAGTGGAAATGCGGTCTCTCTGATCTAGCCTGAATATTATTTACTATGCTACTTCCTGGAGAAGATAATGAGTCTTGACCCTTTCTATTCGTATAACCCACCTTCCCTTCCTTTCGAGCAGCGACTTTCAGTATTGTTCACCAATGCCTGGTATGGTGAAAACCAGTTTGGAGCTTTTCTAGACACACATGATCTCCCATGCAAACATATGTGTCCACCCTGTAACTATCTGTGCCTCTATACATCTGTGTTTGCATCTCTCCTTCTGTATATTTAGCAATCTCTATACACATATCACGATGCCTACAGAGGTTAAGGATCTCTAGATGTCAGTGACTGTCCAGGGCTTTATTAGCAGGCACAAACTTGCTCCCTTCCTGTTGAATAACTGTGTTTTCCATCTTAGAGCCATTTGCTGGAGTTGCTGTGGATTTGGGTAGATTTGATTATTTGGATATATTTTTCTATTTGTTTAGCAAGGGCCGAGATTAATAGAAAATATTAGGTACAAACCCTTAAGAACATTTATAACCAAAGAGAAAAGAAATTGACTGTGGAAATCTAGTGGATTGTTTTCCCCACAAAGTCCAGGTCTGTATTTTAAAAGACAAGTGAAGTGTCTCTTGCCACAAAAAGGGTATGGAGTGTTTCTTTTGAGTCAGTTGGTACCCTCTGCGTGTGCCATATCACCGCCAAAAAGCCGTCTAACATTTCTATGCAGCCTCATGGTAGAAGAAAAGACAAACTGAGTGGTTTGCAAAGTTTATCAGCCCTGTTGCAAAGGTTATTATCACGTCTGTGGGCATTTTCTGGTCTTCTTCGTTTGACCAGAGAATTCCCAGGGTTTGTAGCCTATGGCTGTGTTCGGGAAATCATTTTCCAGCTAAGAAAAAAATTATTTCTGCAGTCGGGACTTGGCAATTTCACGCAGGATCTTTGCATCAAAGTCTCCGTGGGATTGCCTGGAAAAGGGAAAGAGTGAAGCAGAGCTTGTCAAATCCCGTGTCACAGGGCTGGCACCCTTCTTGGAGGGTCCCGACCCCAAAACCCGTTCCTAAACAGGACCGGGGCTGTCACCTCGTGCTCTTGTAGCTTTTAAATGTTAATTTTTAAAGAGGAGCGGGGGTTCGCATCAGATGTAATTTTGCTTGCTCGTCCCGCATGCTGAGCTCTTTGGGAAGGAGAGGGGTGGTGGCGGGGGAAGCACTGCCCGGGACCCCCACGGGGGGCTTTGCCAGGGTGGCAGAGGGATGTGACCGACGTGTCTCCGTGTTTTCTCCGAGCAGGGAGCCAGGTGTGCCGCCCCCCGCTGCTGCACGGCTCGCTGCCCTGGCTGGACGGGAGCAAGGCGCTGAGCAGCCATCACAGCGCTTCCCCCTGGAACCTCAGCCCCTTCTCCAAGACCTCCATCCATCACAGCTCACCGGGACCCCTTTCCGTCTATCCACCCGCCTCCTCTTCCACTTTATCCGCCGGCCACTCCAGCCCGCACCTTTTCACCTTCCCGCCGACCCCTCCTAAAGATGTGTCCCCGGATCCGTCCATCTCCACCCCCGGCTCCACCGGCTCCACCCGGCAGGACGAGAAGGAATGCATCAAATACCAGGTGTCCCTGGCCGATACCATGAAGTTGGAGTCCTCTCACTCTCGGAGCAGCATGGCCTCTTTAGGAGGAGCCACCTCCTCCGCTCATCACCCCATCACTACCTACCCACCGTATGTCCCAGAATATGGCTCTGGACTTTTTCCCCCCAGTAGCCTCTTAGGAGGATCGCCAACTGGCTTTGGGTGTAAATCGCGACCAAAAGCACGGTCAAGCACAGGTAGGGCTTTTGGCTTCTTCATCCCCGTTGCTCGGGAGAGGAAGCTGTGAGGGGAAAAGTGGGGGACAAAGGGATGGGGCTGCGGCCCTGGCTCCTCTTCGCGCGCAGAGGGATGTGCACAAACATCCGTGTTATGAGCAGCAGGGTCTGAAGCCCACGTGGGGGACACGACCCTTTACCTTCCCCACAGGTTGCTCTGCCAGGTTTATAACCAAATTCCCCCTTGTCCAACCCAGGCTGGGGATGGAGCCAGGCCCAGGAACTCAAACCACCCACCCGGTGCCGCGGGGCTCCTGTCCCGGGGGCGACCCGGCCCCTCCAGCGCCCACGGTGCTCTCAGCTGCGGCGCCCGGGGAGGAAGCGAAACCGAGGGAACCGCGGCATTAGTGATCTCTCTGTATTTTAATAATGGTGCTAAATCCCGGCCAACTTCCCCCGCCCGCTCTCCGCCTCGCTCTTCCCAGGGCCTCTTCCCATGCGGCGCCCGGGGATGCGGGGAGGGTTTTCCCCGGGGCGATGCGGAGAGTTCGCCCACGCAGCCCCCAGCCCCAGCCAGGTCGGTGTCAGGGGCTTTGCATCACACACAATGAAAGACCCCAAAAGTGTTCGCTCGGCCGCTTTTCTCGGGGGGAGCTGGAGGGCCCCAGCTCTGTGCGCACCCCGCGGAGTGGTGCGAGGGCTGCGGCTCTGGCTCCCGACGGCTGAACGCTCCGGGCTTGCACGTTTGTGCGCACGGAGGGGTGGGAGTGAGCCGAGGGGAGTGTGTGTGTGTGCAGAGGATAGGGCGACTAGTCAAAACTCCTTTTTCCCCTTTTATTTTTCTTTTTTTTTTCTCTATTTTTTTTTTTCCGAGGAGGCTGCTGCAGGGTTGCCTGGCATGAATGAGATCAGTTTTCAGGGTTTTTCCAGGGTGACATTTACTCTGTCTGTCTGAGCAGGGACTGTCTCTATTTAGCTGATATGTTTGAGCTAATCCAATTATTTTCAGACTGCTGCACGCGACAGTTGCATTGTTTATCCAGCGCCAGGAACTTTAATAGAGTCCGGATGCGGTTAGAGTGACAAAAAAACCCAGACCTGTATGTTTTGTACATGAAAGCAGGAGAGAGAGAGAGATGGAGTGAAACAAAAGAGAGGGACAGAGACTCAAACAGCCCGGGAGCGGCTGCCCCGTTTAACCAGAGTGGAACAAAACGACCTGGGTATTAACGGGAGCGGCTCCCCGCCTGGCCCCAGTACGGACCGGGTGCTATGTCCGGGGTAGGGACCGGTTTATTGTGGCCCCGGGCGGTGCTGAGCATCCCCCGGCCGCCCCGGCGCCCGCCGAGCCTCAGCTCCCGCCGGGGCACACACCGGCTGCGCGGTATTTTCAAACCGTCTCGGCCCCCCCTCCGCCCTCCTCTCTTGTTTTCCTTTTGCCACTTTCTGTTACTTTACCTTCTAGAAAGACATCTGCGGTTCTTGATAAACCAACCCCAGCAGCAACACCTAATTTTTTTTTCTTTCTCTCTCTTTTTTTTTTTTTCTCCTTTAAAAGTTGATCTTAGCAAGCTGGGAGCTCTCAGACAAAGAGGGTTAGAGCTGGAGAAAAAGGAGGGAGGGGGTGTTTTTGCAGGATAAGAAAGGCAGAAAAGGCTGCAAATGTATTTTTTTGTTGTTGTAGTTTTTGGGGGGGGGGTTGTGAGAGAAGAGGGGTTCGGTGCAAAGGCTCTGGAAAAACGGTTGTCGTTTGTGGTTAGGGCACGGATGCCTCCTGCTCGAAGGCAGCACGGGCTGGGGCAGCAGGGAGCCGGCTCTGTGCTGAGCTGGCTCTTCTCTGCCTGGCTGAGGTCTGCCACTGCTCTCAGGTGGGCCACGACTGACGTTAGGTGCAAGAAAACATCCTCCAGTAAACCAAAGACACAGCATAAAAACCCTCAGCCCTCTGAAAGTAGCTGAGAGGCAGGTCTGCAGCCTCCCAGTTCCCTCCTCCAAGCTGGGAACTGGTGGCTGGGGGACATCGCCCCCTGCAATAGCCAGGGAGAGGATAAAGAGGTGCCCGAAAATAGGAGAAGAAGGAGGCAAAGAACTTTTGAGGGCTCAGGCAGGAATAGCTATCTGCTATTCCAGATAGCCAGGATGGACCATTTGATTGCAGATGTGGTGGGGAAAGTTTTGGGGTGGTGGAAGTTTAATTTCATACTAATCAATAGCAGATATTGTCAGAGTTGTTGGGTGTTGGCTGGAGCTGAGGAGATGTTTTGGTGGTTATCTGTGATTATTTTGGGGGCCTTGATGTGGTTTGACCTCAGGCCAGAGGAAGAGCCCTCCAGGCTTATGAACACCCCTGGGAGCTGGAAGAGTGCTCAAGGAGTGACACTGGGGTCCTCATACACATCAGAAAGGGGGGCTCAGACTTAATTTTTTTTCCCATCATTTTGGGTGTAGAGGGCTGGAGGCTTCTTGCAAAGGCAGACAAGGTTTTTCTGGTGCTTATGGCAACATGGTGTCTGGACAGTTGTAGAAACCTTTAATCCAAAGGTGAGGGGAAGTTGCCAGCCCCCTCACTCTCCCAAAGAAGGGACCTGTGGGAGGAGTGAGAGCTTCTCTGGGGAGCCACCATGGCATTTGGGTTGTCATTGTCCCTATCCCTCTTCTCTGCTGTTGGGACATAGGCCTGGTGCTGCCTGTGCAGTGGTGTTGGGGAGGGGAACAGGATCCGACCCCATCAGACTCCCCTCAGCCTGTGCCAGCGGCATCGTTCAGTCAGGCCTTTGGACCCTTGCTTGGAAATCCTGAGCTTGGGGAGGGCTGGCAGGGTCTGGCATGGCTGGGTCCCTGGGGAGGTTGTGCGGTTGTTTTTTTTGGTGGGGGGGGGGGAAGCTTTCCTCAGCCCCTTTTACCACTGCTTTCCCTAAGTGAACTATGTGCTCTCTTGTTTCCAGAAGGCAGGGAGTGTGTAAATTGTGGGGCTACCTCAACCCCTCTGTGGAGAAGAGACGGCACTGGGCACTATTTGTGTAACGCCTGTGGACTCTATCACAAAATGAACGGGCAGAACCGGCCCCTGATCAAACCCAAGAGAAGACTGGTGAGTCTCCTGCTCTTTTGTTCTTTCTTTTTCTGCTTCTGAAACTTTTGCTTCCTATCTGTAGCTCGGGATGGACAGGGAGCCTCAGTCAGCTCCCACTGGTCCCACTGCGTAAGAGGGCTGGGAGGGAATGATGCTTGGAGAGATGGTCCCAGCTTCTGTGGGCCTCAGTAGTCTGGTCCTCTTGCAAACTGCAAAACAGGTTTAAAAATCAAGATCCAGGGCTTCTTGCAAACCAGAACTCAGTTTCCAGCTCCACATAGTGCTTCTAGATGTTGACCTGAGGACAGTGACTCTTTCCAGGGCCTAAGGACAGGATAATAATTTCTTAGTGACCAAAGAGATTATCAGGAATACAGGATTTCTCCTGGGCTCTCCAAACTGCTGCCCTCCCCTTCTTAAGTGTGTCTCTATCCCCCTTGGCTGCTGGTGCCATGGAAAAGGGACCCAAACTGGACCCCGGGTGTCGCTGGGGCATCAGACAGACCTTGGTCCCGCAGAGAGTTGAAATCATCAGGTCCTGGTGCCACTGGTACCTGGTGTGGTCATTTGTGCCTGTGCCATCTGGGTCTCCAATTATGTCACAAGGCAGGGGATGGTGAGTGTGCAAAGCCAAGTGTGTGCCCAGGCTACAGAGGTTGGAGGAAGATGAAATGTGTGGGCAAATGTTTGAAATAATAGTTACAAGACTGGTGACCGTTCTAAGCACAGGCAATACGTTACAGCATCCCTAGTGATCTGTTCATGCATTTCCCTGGAAGCCACAAAAAGGTCTGGAAGCTGTGGGCATGGCTAATAAATGTGTTGAAGTGTATTTGGCAAATAATCAGACAGACCACAAGGGGAAAAAATATATCAAGCAGGGGAAAAAATTATGGTCCCTGCTTGGGAAGTTATTGAATGTTTCGAATTGAGGCACGTTTGGTTTTGTTAGGATTAAAGACAACGAAGGGCTCTTGGGGGCTGCTCAAAATGTGGAGGAAAAGTGGCTCTCTCCTCTCTGTGGAATTTCTGAGTTGATGGATGGATCTGGCTGGTTTTGTGAGGCTCGTGCCCGGCATGGCCAGACCCCACAGATCATTTGTGTTCCCCAGAAAGGTGCTCATGGCTCTGTCCGGCAACTCTTAGGTAGGGATCAGCTTCCTCACCTGTGAGGTATCCACAAAATTGTATCAGCTTTATTCCTCTGGCACTGGGAAGCATTTGCAGGGTACATTCCCAGGAAGGGCTATGCTGTGAGGGCCAGCAGCAACAACTCTGTCTGGCTGTGTGAGTTTTGGGGAAGATGTGGGTTTGCTCCTCTACCCCGCCAAACTTCCTGCGTACGAAACCTCTCTGTGCCCTCCTATATGGGCTCTTCCCGTATAGGAAAATACTTGTCTCTCTCATCTTTCACAGCCTTGTTAGAAAAAAGGAAAAGCTTTCTAGGGAGGGAAGTACAGGCTGGAATTTTGATTTTTTTGGGCAGCTCTCTTGTTCTTCTCTCCTCCTCCCCCCCCAGCCCTTCTGTCTTAAACACACAGCCCTCGTTTTCTTTATTTTTTTTTTTTCTCGTTCTCTCTTTATGTGTAAAGTTAACTTCCTAGGAAAAAGCTGCCGGATATCTGAGCCCTGGAGATAACTCCTAAACAACAGCTCCGTTTCCCCAGTCCAAACACACAGGAGCTTGAGCGTATCCAAACAAGCAGAGGGGGAGGCAGAATAGGAAAGCGGCTGGAAAGAGGGGGAGAGCTTTCAAAAAGTGTCTGATGGAACCACGAAAGAATGTCCCGAGTCACCCTGAGCCCGGCACATGTAAAATGAACTATATAAATAAATACATAGTAAAAGGCCATTCTTGGGGAAAAAAAAAAAAAAGAGGAAGAAAGAAATGAAGTAAAGGGAGACCTTGTCTTGATTTATTGCTCCAATCTTTGGGCATTTTAGTGACAGTTACAAAAAGTTCCCCTTCTTTAAATGCAGCCCTTGCTAAATGTGAAATTTGATTTTTCTACTTTTTCTTCTCCCCCTAGCACTGCCTGGGAAAAAGAAAGAGAAACATCCTTAATGCTGTTTGCACCTATATTTATTTCCCTTGCTAACCTCTGATAAAAAAAGCAATCAGAAGGCACCAAAGTTGGGCCTGTATTTGCATTTTGTGCGCCTGGATGTGGACGTGCGTCTGGCTGTGGCTTGACTGGGTCTTTCCTGCTGTGAAGGCAGGCGGGCTGGGCAAGGCTGTGGATGGAGGCTCAGGGTGGGGATCCAGCTTCTTCCCTCTGCCACAAGTTTCCTGCGTGACCTTGGGCTGGTTTCAGAGGCTCTGATCACAGCTGTGCTGAAACTAATGATAGGATTCAATGGGTGGGAGAGAGAAGGCAAAGAAATTCCTAGATGCTGAGAACCCAGCCCAAGCCTTGTTAAATTCAATGGGTGTCTCTGTGAGGGTGTCCTTTAGGTGACAGGGACGGAGTCTTGCCAGCTGAGGGGGCTCAGACAGCTCTGCTTCATTTTGAGGGGGAAGGTGGAAGACCTGGAGATGTTGGCAGGGGGATCAAGAACAGGCAGGTGATACCACACCATCACTGCCTAAAAAGTCTTCAGCCCTCTTGGAGGCCATTCCTGTCCCTGTCACAGCCAGTGGCAGCCCCATCACTGCTGAGATAAAACCTTCCTTTAGTTTTTCTCCCGTTCCTTGCCCATGCAGATGCAGAGCTCTGTTTCCATGTTGAGCCAAGCTGGTTTTGGAAGGATTATAGCCAATTTCTCAGCAGGCTCATGCACATTTAGGAAAATGATGCTTGGAGATTTGTGGGTAAATCCAGACATTGAATATACCTCTTAATTAAGCATCTTTATTAGTACTAGATTCCTCCAACCTCCTCAATTTCACCTTCTCATCACTGCTAGTGCTTCTGAAGTTGTGCCCTCGCTCACTGGCAGCTGTGCCACGGGGCTCTGGTCCTAGAGATGATATGGGGCAGCTAATTAGTCATCCCATTACTGACATGGCCAGGCCCGAGTCGGTGATTAGCGTCAGTGGATGCCATTGCTGGGAGCTTTACAATAGCGTTATTATTCATTGTTTCCTGTCCACTGCCGGTGTCTCTGGTAGAAGTTGGTACCGCATAAAAGGTACAGCCTGGGTCCGAAAGAGCTTAAAATATTCAGCTAATGATGCTGAATTTTTGTAAGTGAAACACAGCAGTTGCGAAAGGTTTTAGAGAAGACAGTGGATGTTGTGATTTATTTGCTTATTTAATGTCAGAGTTTGTTTGAAGGCAGTGAGGTGGTGACCAGGAGTGTCTTTTGAATGTGCTTGCTGTAAGAGAAATTATGGTGAGAGCTGTGTAGAAACCCCAGATATCTTCAAAGAGGATGTTTCCCCTGTGTGGGCTGAGTCAAATATCACTGGTTTTTAGAAATTTCCTTAGGCTTGATTTTTGGGTCTGATAAGGGCTAAGCTGCCACCAAGAGATTCAATCCAGCCTTGTGCCCCTCCGAGCCACACGTGCCAAGTGTGGGGAGTTGGGTGCCAGAGAGCTGCAGACTCTTCTCCAGCTCTTAGCAAGAACTTGGCTTTGCAAGCTGTTTTCTCCATGCTGGATTTGGAACACATTCATTATTTCATTGTCCGGGTGATTTTGAAGGGAACTGAATTTGGGTCCATGGCGTGGTCAGGAGGTGTGCACACATCAGTTTGGGGCTCTGCTCTTCGTGGTGGGATGCTTCATCTTCTCTGATGGCCCTGGGATTTTTGCAACCCAAGTCCCACATGCTGTCCCCAGCTCCTGCTGGTCATCAGCATGGAGAAGTCGGCTAAAAGCCTCCTTGGGACTGGCTCTGTTCAGGGAGGTTTATGGTCTGGCAAAATGGAATTGTCCCTACAGGCACCCTGAGAGAGCCACTTGCTGTCACAGCAGCCACTCTGTGATGCTTGCTAGTGCTCATGGGCATTGTCTTATTTATTTTTTAGACAGTCCTTATCTAATCAAAAGAAAAAAAAAATCCTCCCCTATCTAAAGCAAAACCAACCCATCCTCTCTCCACCTACGCCACATTCAATTATGATTAAAATTGCAACATGACCTAACAAGAGTTGGTATTAATGCTAACACTGTGCCAGTGTCCCTGTTTGCATTTTGGGTTTGTTGTATGGTATCCAAAGATGCGGTATTTTCTTTTTTTATTTTTTTTAATGTTGGATGTGCTACAGTGTGCGGCTGTGTGGGGTGAGGGGTAAATTTGAAACAGTAAGAGCACAAAAGAGAGCATTAAAGGCTCAGTTCTGCAAGGTGCCAAGCATTGCTATGATCTGGCAAATCGCTTAAGCACATGTTTTAACTTTAAGCACATGAGCAGTCCCATTGAAAGCAACGCATCGGGATGAAATCAGAGCTCTGGGACTGTGTCATATTGATGAAGAAGAGATAGGATGGGGATCTGAAGGTCTTTTTTTTTTTTTAGGAGCTCTAGGCACTTGCACACACGCAAACATGCATACATGCTCACACAGCAGTCTGAAAACTCCTGTTCCCCCTTCAGTGGCAGAAGGACAATTTGTTTGCTAAAATTACAGTTTTTAAATGATGGGTATGAATTTATGCATGTGAAAGAAGAGCAACTTTACTAAATTTGACTTTGCAAAGTCATTATCACAGCTAACAAAAAAAGCTTCTGTATCCACTTTGACACGTAGATTTTTTTCTTGTTCCTACCCCTTTATGAAATGGTAAATTCTTCTTTCAGGCTTGTTAACCAATCCTTAAATAAACATGAAGGTTTGGGCTGAGAAAGGGGTGTAATTAAAAAGTTGGGATTCTTGCTCTTTGCCACAGTGTTATTTCCGATCTGGAGCCTGTCTCCTTTGAAGCTGGCCTGAATTTACAGGACCGGGCTGTGCTTGCGGTCGGGCCTGGCGAGCCACTGCCCACCCGGGTCTCACCTGGCGCTCGCCAGAGCCTGAGTGACTCACGCCCTTGACTCCACCAATTGTCAGTTCAGGCCCTGACTGCAGAATTAGACCCCTGGGGGGTCTGGGAGAATTAAGATGGAAAGACATGTTGGCATTTAAATAACATTTTCCCCTCTGGAATGGGCTGTGCCAGCGCTGCTAATTTTGATGAGTTCTATCAGAGGTTTAGCACTCACTTTTAGGATGCCCTTTGGCACCTGATTCAGTTCACATATAATTTGGGATTAAAGTACCTTGGGGATTTTTTTTCAAAATTATTATTTGTTCTCACAAGCCAGTTTCTGGAGGCCTCTGCTGATGTGTGTCAGTCTTGCAGGGTTGATGTTTTCTTTCTCAGAAATTTTGCTGATTGCATTTTTTAAATTTTTTTTTTTTAACATGGGTGTTTTTCTCTTCCTCTCCTTTTCTTTCCCTCCTTCCCACAGTCTGCAGCCCGGAGGGCGGGCACGTCCTGTGCAAACTGTCAGACCACCACTACCACCCTGTGGAGGAGAAATGCCAACGGCGATCCTGTTTGTAATGCCTGCGGGCTCTACTACAAGCTGCACAATGTAAGTGTGACTGTAATACTCAATAACGGGGTCTTGGCTTCGGTGCTCAATGATCCAAACTCTTCCTTGACTTGAACATTTCCGGTCTCGGGTGGTCCCGAGACCTCTGTTATCCCTTTGGGGACCTTGGGGTTTGGAGCAATGAGTTTTCAGCCTTTCAAACATAGCCTTTCCAACTTGGGGAGGTATCAAGCAAGGCTGTCCGTGGGTAATGTTAGAGCTTTTCCATGCCTGAGCCAAGAAAGGAGAGGTGGATCAGCACAGAGAGACGTTATCTGCCGCTGATTGGGCTCAGAGCGTTGGAAAAGAAAACACACCATCCTGCAAGCTGATACCCCTCCTATGTGTAGCTTGGTTCCTCCAGCAAACACAAACTCTGGAATAAAAGAAATATGTGCCAGAAACTATTTAGATCATTCTTGGGTTTGTGGCTGCCTTTGTCCCGTCCCCAAAGATGATTTATTTAGGCCTTGTGCTTGTCCTGGTGGACGCAAGCGAGTCCCAGACCAAAAAAGGACTTGATTTAGTTAGCGGGTTGCAGAGTCTGCTCAACCTGTGATGTGAATTTTAAAGCATCTGTCATGGAGGGGAAGGAGAAATGAAATGAAATGGCTGGCAGATTTAATCTAATATCTCCATGCAAAGCCAGCTTGCAGGAGCCAGGGATATGTGCCCCAGGGAAAGAGCTAAAGGGATCTGAAAAGTCTTCTACTGAATAATACTGCTAATAAAGGAGACTTAAGGCTACTCCTGTTACTCTCATTCCACATGTGGCATTAGAATAATTATTATGCCAGAAGATAGAAAAGACTTGCAATTTCTCTGCTTTGATATATTTTTTTTCCCCACTAGTGGTTGATTGCTTTGTGTTTGGTTTGGAAATCTGGGGCTGTGTTTTGCCCTTATGTCCACCCATGCAAACACATCAAAGACATATCGAGTTTCATGGCGCATCCAACCCTTGTGGCATCTCAGTCCCTTCCATTTGTTATTTCAAGCTCTTTAGTTTCTTAGGGTGAGTAAACAAGTTTGGATTAAATAGGAAAAAACCCCAACAAACAACCAGGCTAATTTTTCACCTGTTTCATGGGAGGCATCTCTCTTGGAAAAAAGGAAAATGTGTTTACCCTTTAGTGGGCAGGTGTCTCAGCACGCTTTGAGTCTCATGGAGCAAGCAAAGCTTGCCATAAAAGTCTCAATGTGATCGCTGCAAACAAACAGATTGGATCCAGAGTAAAAGCTCTCAGAATATCACAAGAAAACACTCTGTTTGCTATTTCCTTGGCAAAAAGGAATCAAGGTCAGCCAGCTTCACTGAGAGGGGGGTCTGTGCTTGTCCTCTGTTTCCATTTTGGCCTTGTAGCCACCAGTCATACGACTCAAATCACATTGTTTGGGAAACCTCTAGGGAGCTGCTCCTCCTGTAGCCAGCAAAGTCCTTTGAAAAAAATAGGCTCTTCTCAGTTGATGTTCGTTGATGCCTGTGTTTCAATGGGATGACTTGTATCCTTGCAGAGAGTGCTGTTTCTCCCCATGACTGCAAAAGATGGCAGGATGATGAGTTACAATTTGTCTGCTTCCACTGTAAACATCTGACTGGAGGAATCCCCCCTGAAGAGCGTAGACTGGGTGGCGGGGTGCTGAGGTTCTCCAGAAATGTACCTGCAAGAGCACGTCCTTTTCTTTTCTGCACCATCACTGCAAACCTAGCTGGCCTGAACTGACCCCTAGATCCAGTGTTTAGGGAAACGCCGATCCAGCTGTGAAATTTGTGACATGGGGCAAGCCTTGAGCACTTTGGAACCATTTTAATTTTCATTAAAAACACCAACAGCTGCTTAAAAGCTCAGCACAGCTACTTACCAAAGTCAAGTAGTATCTTGCCTTTTGAGCAACTCCATTAATGGATGCTGCTCAAATGAAACCCCCAGAGGACTGAGATCCTGTGGGCAGCAATATAACCAGGCAAAGATACTAAAATCTGGATATGAGTGGGTAGATTTTTTTAACATTTTCTTATAGTATTTAGTTATGACTGTGGTGAGAAGTGTGGTCATGCTCCCTGTGTGTGTATTATCTCCTGATTTCCATCAGGAGAGGGGTCAGAAATAGAGAGGCTGATTCTAGCGTGTCCCTCCCAAGCAGCTGTCGGCATAGATGTTGTGCCAGTGCCAGTGGAAGGTCTTTGGCTGCTCAGAAGATGACTTAACCCTGTTTCAGTCTAGGCTGTAGCAAATTCCTGTCTGCTTTTTTATCCATCCCCCCTCCTCATTTTTTCTTTTCTTTGGGTTTAATGAAATTTTCTGGGACCTTAACATCATTAGGATATTTTAATGGACTGATCTGCAGCTGAAACTTACCCAGATTTTATGTCCACACCGGGAGCGATTGCGGTGAAAAGGCGAATTTTTTTTGTGTTGTTAATTTTTTCATGGAGCTATATCAGTTTGTTTTACTGTTGATTCCCACAGCTTAAGCAAACCCATTTGTCAGTAGGATATAAGCAATAATCATAATAGTCTTGGGGTGCATTTAGTGAAGCTGTTGGCATTCCTCCCACTGACTTCAACAAGCGCCGGCTCCATTAACACCAGTATTAACAATGACTAATATTTCACATTGATATGGTGCCTTTCATCCCGTGGCATCCCAGAGTGCTTTCTAAGATACAGCCAGCCTGGAAGATTAACCCAACATTGTAATGACTATGTCTGAAGGATAAATCCGCTTCAGTGACAGGACCTTATTGAGGTCAATGGCAAAATCCCATTGTCTTCAGTCAGAGCAAGATCAGACCTATAATGGTTAAGACTATCCCCTGGATTTGATCTGTTGAATATGAGGTTCTCATCCTTGTTATTTTAGTCCTTAGTAGCTGGATGAGCCTTTGCACACTTCGGGGATGGGTGGGAGTGTACCTTGCTGGAGGTGCACAGCAGGCCTGCCTGTGCTAATAGAAGTGAGCGATTTGCCATTATTTTTGGTAAAATTAATCAGAAAAGGACCCTTTCACAGCGCCCTAAAGCAGGCTATGTGTCCCAAGAGCAGAGCAGTCAGTATTTTGCATATGATAAAACAAAGAGCATAATTCCTGCCCATAATTAATTTGCTCCATCTGAAATTAATGAATTTCATATACATGCGTTGGGCTGGTTTAATTTTAATTTAGCATGTGTTTGTCATTTTTATCAGAATGAATTTTCACGGAGAAGGTCTTCCCTCCGGGTGTTTCATTCCTCTACCCCAGAAACAGAGATGGGTCCCTGGCTTTGATGTTTTGGGGACCACTGTAACCCTGCTGTGACTGGTCTTTGAAGTCACTGGAAAAAATTTCCAGCTGGCTGCTTTGACTGCGGTGGTTCCTGACGTTTATCTCAGTCCTCATCTGTTTGGCAGTTGGGTTGCTTACCTGCTAGGGGTGTGAGGCCATGTGCACTGGGGTGATATGGTCAGCCAACAGCTCGGACAGCAGCTCTGACTGCAGCTGTGGGGCTGGCCATGGCTTTGTCACCATCCTGAACAGAGCTGCAGTTCCCGTCCTTGAGTTTCCCATCAAACTGTGGCCTGGGCCAACCTGTTCTTAGTGATTGAGTGAAACAGGAGAGATGTTGCTTTGGGGAAGTGTTCACTGTCCTGTGGGACACGACACCAAGCAAGGGTCAGGAGCCAGCACAGCCCCTGTTCCAGCACCAGGCTTGTGTCACTTTGCCACAACCAGCTTCTGAGCTTGAACCTTGGCTGCTTCAGCTGGAAATTGGTTCTGGCTGCTCCTGAGCCTTTGTGTCATGACACAAATCCACATTAGAAGCTGAGGAGGCTGGGGCTCTGTGTGTCTCCCCAAATCTGAGCTGTATTCATCAGGGATTGACACTTCCTGGTCTCCTCTGATGTTGCTGCCTGGTGGGGCTCACCTGGGGCTTCCTCCTGGCTTTGAACCTGGGCAACACATTCCTGCAGGCTGGCTTAAAACAGGCCAGGCAAAGCTTTCCCATCCCACTCGTTGATCTGGAGCAAAGGGCCATCCTTGTGTGTGCATCCTCATTCCCTCGGTGAGGACAGAAAGCTGGGGAGACTGTGTGTGCTTTTTCGGACCCCATGACATTTGAAGTGTTGTTTGTTGCTGCCCCAGGGCTGTTGTTGGGCTGCTCATGGGCTGATCCTTCCTTTCCACCTTTAACTGCTGGCAAGTAGGGCTGCTCCCTCCAGCTCTCTTTTTCCAGAGGCAGAGAGATCAGCCTTTTATTCACGCATTTTTAGGTGAGGTGAAGGCTCCTATCACTGCTGGTAAAAAGTACCTAGGGTTACAAATTCAGACTGGGATGACAAATTTTGGGATGCCTAAACCAGAGATGAGCCTGGTCCTTCCTCTCCCCATAATTCCATATTTGCATATAATAGGGAGCTATTTTATCCCAGCCTCTGTGGGGAAAGAAATCGAGGAATGATTCCCATGCTGTGAAAAGGGACTAGGAAGGGGCTGAGGAGCAATAAGCCAAACTGCTGTGGGGAAGGGAATGCTTTGTTCCTTGTGCTGGTTTAAGGTCTGATGGATGAAGAACTGCTCAGGACCATTGCAGGGGCGTCTTTTCATTGTCCTTCACAGTAGATCCTGGTGGACAGTGGATCCATTTTTTCCCCCCCTTACTCCCTTTTGCAGAATGTTCATCAGCACCATAATTTGCTTGTGTTTATTACAAAAAATGGTAATTTTTGAGGTGAAATTTTGAGGTGAAAAATCACCTCGGGGTGATTTGCTGCCTTCTGCTATAGGTGAAATCCAGCAGAGGATCCAGAGCAAGACCCATGGACATTCTCAAGTCCAGATATTTAAGGTTGTTTATGGACATTGGATGCATAAATCCCTTCCCCAGTGTGATTTGTGCGGTTTTCATGTCACCTGTCCTAGTGCATGTCGTGATGCTGGCTCTCTATACAGCATAGAATCACAAAATCATGGAATATCCTGAGTTGGAAGAAACCTACTAGAATCATCAAAGTCCAACTCCTGGCCCTGCACAGGACAGCCTCAAGTAATAAGAGTTTCTTACAGGAGGTCCAACAGATACCATTTCCTAACCCTGATGGATGCATGGATGATAATTTCTGCTGTGTAATTTTAGGCGGAGGATTTAATGTTTAGTTTTCCTACAGATGTGTCTGTATGCATGCAGAAATTTCTCTGCTGAGCAGCACAGACACCTGTTTGAGCCCTCCCAAAAATCTGGAAGGCTTTAGAAATAAAATCAGATTAGCTAAAGTAAACCAGAAAGGGTGATCAGAGCAAAATCTTTGGAAAGAAGAAAAATAAGACAAGGAGCTGTCACTTTTTTGAAGAGTTGCCCAGATCCCTAATGGAGCTGTGAAAGTTTGGGACCCCCCTTAGCACTGAAATCCCAGCAGTTCCTGCTGCTAATGGTTTTGGATCAGGCAGGAAGCCTCGGGGTGAGACAGTGTCTGTGGGGAATATTTCCAGGAGGTAATGATTGGTTTCATACCTAAACATGATGCAATTACCTAATGTGCAGATAGTTGAAATTTTTCAGCTGCTGTGAATTATTCGGGTATGTTTTGCTCCTGTGTGGCTCTGCCAGCAATTTTCTGTCATCTTGTCTTCAGAAATTTTAACTGAACTTGAGATTTTATAGAGGGATCTGAATTTTGGGATGGAAATCAAGAGGTTGGGTAGCCATGGCACATGGTGTGTGCAGGGGAGGAGGGAGGGCTGTGATGAGCTGGTTCTGCTGGGCTGGGGCATGGGGTCCATGGACCCCATGGTGATTTGGGCAGAAGGGATGGAAACACAAAAAAATAATTGATTTTTGTTTAGATTAACAGACCCCTGACTATGAAGAAAGAAGGAATCCAGACCAGAAACCGAAAAATGTCTAGCAAATCCAAAAAGTGCAAAAAGGTCCATGACAACCTTGAAGACTTTCCCAAGAGCAGCTCCTTTAACCCCGCTGCCCTCTCCAGACACATGTCCTCCATCAGCCACATTTCACCTTTCAGTCACTCCAGCCACATGCTGACCACACCGACACCGATGCATCCTCCATCCAGCCTCTCCTTTGGACCTCACCACCCTTCCAGTATGGTCACTGCCATGGGTTAGCAAGAGACTCCCCTGCTGAATGCTTACAGTCTCAAAATGAGATTTACTTTATATACTACTTGCATTTTTGCAGGCGTGTGGTTATGGGTCTGACGTCCCGAATCAAATGGGAGGGGGAAAAAAAAAGAGAATTAAAAAAACTTAAAAAAAAAGTTATTTGAAGGCATAAGAGAGAGAGAGATAAAAAAATTAAAAAAGCAGAAAAAAACTACAAAAAGCACAAAAAAGGAAAAAAAAAGAAAAAAAGAGAGAAAAAAGTAAAAAAAAAGTTTTAAAAAAGTGATGTTTGCCACTTTTTAAAGGAACTCACTATGGCGTCTATGTATTCTTACCCACTGAATCTGGATACCATTTGTGAATAAGCCATTCAGAACTTGCATTCCCTATTGGACAGGATCTATAGTGCTGTGAAAAAATAAAATAAAATAAAATAAAAAATGCTGAACATTGCATATAACTTATATTGTAAGAAATACTGTACATTTGAGGAAGACTTTATTGCATCTGAGGAGCTGTAAAGAAAAAAGGCATGAAGGACTCCGAGAGAATTTTTTTTTAAAGGAAAAGAAAAAAAAAAGAAGATGGGAGGACAATTTAAAAACCAGAAAAACAAACAATGCAGACCAAGAGGAAACGCGGTCTTACGAACAAATGGACCAACTGCCAGTCATGTCTTCTCCTTTTATTTTATTTTATTTTTATTTTGGTTTTTTTTGTTGGTTTTTTTTGGTTTCTTTTTTTTTCGTTTCCGGGGAGGGGGAGGGGGCTGGCTAGAACGGTTTTGATGATGCATTAACTAACTAACTAACTAAATAACTAAATAAATAAAACCTGTAGGGAGATCATTCATTTTGGGCCACGGGCCTTTTACATAGGAAGTACCAATGGTGTCAGGCAATCAGTGTTAACATGCGGACATTGCCAACAAGGGGGTTTCAGATAGCCATTCTCCAGGTCTATACGCATTGTGAACAAGTTCCTGTAATTGTTGTTTGTATGTATAATTCAACGCACCAAAATAAGAAAGATGTAGATTTATTTCATCTTATTATACAGACTGAATGGTTGTACAAATTTATTTACTGCTAGTGATAAGACCTGCTTTTTTTTTTTTTTTTGGTTTTGTTTTCATATTTTTTCCTCCTTTTTTTTTTTTTTGAGAATAAACTAGATTAAATTCTGTTGACTTTACAGTGTTTTGTGCTTGGGGGGAGGGAAAAGGAATATTTTTCTTTCTCTATTAATTTTTCTTAACATTTGTTTGGATGGTATTTATTACATAGTTACCACGGGTATGGGAATATGTGTCTCTGCGCTCATGCTGACAGCCAAAGCAATGTTTGCAGTGGCTTGATTAAAAAAAAAAAAAAAAGATAAATCACAGAACAAAGGAAAAAAACCCTCAAAAATAAATGGACTGCATGTTAGTGTAACCCCACCGTCCAGTGTGTGCTCCCTGTCCCTTGAACCACAGCCCAGCCGCGGCCCCTGCGTGATTTCGGGCTCCCATGTGTGATGGGTCCCTTTGGGTCTCAGGCAACCACAGCCAAACTGGTGTTCAGGACAATATGGGGCTGGGATAAGTGCAAAGGCACAGCAGGGTCCTTATGATCCCAGCTGCTTTTTGAAAAAAAGGGAAGGTTTTTGGACAGGAGCTGGAAAAGCACATTGTGCTCTGTCTCATTGGGTACTCAGTGACAGAGCAAACAAACAAGTTGAGATCTTGATGTGTAATCGGGATGGACAAGATCTGTCCTTGTGCTTCAAGGAATGGCCATAACCCCACACGAAAGGCTGGATTTGATGAGAGAAGAAAATTCACAAAAAATCAAAGGCCATTAGCCAGCCCCGTCCTGCAAGAGCTCTCTTTGAAATACTGCAATTTTAATTAATATAACTATTGATAACAGCAGAGTTTGGCTATTATAATTTGACTTCTGGTGCTTTAATCCTTAGGAGTCCATCCCTGTTTTAATTTTAAGAGTTTACTCATAGAGCTTCTTTATACTATCATAAGGGTTGAACATTTACCTTCCAAATGAAGGGTTAAATTTCTTATCAAACCATTTCATTTGCAGGAGATTGAAGCATGGCGTGATAAGACAGAGGTTGCCAAGGCTGTGAGAAAATGCTTAAAAAATCCCAAACAAAAATATAACCCCAAATGTAAAATCCTCAACAGACGTGACCTGCAAATTATTTTTACTTTTTCTAATGCTGAGGGAAATATTTTATCCAGAAATATGTGTGCTCCTGCCTTTCAGTGCCAGGTGGATGGAAAAATATCATCATGTCTGCCACATCTGTTTGAGCCCACTTTCTCTTGGGTGATCTCTGGAGGGAGGGGTAATGGTGGCATGGTCTAATCTGCTGCTGCAGGATGGTTCACATCAGCGAGGGTGTTACATGGAAGAAAAAAAACACTTCAAAACTTTCAGGATGATTATATAGAGGTCAAACTGTTGGTGATTTGGGAATGAAGGAGGAGGAGCAGAGGATTGACCTTTATTTGGGCGCTTTCTCCCCTGTTTCAAAATAAAATGAGTTAAACTATGTGTACCATAAAGGAGGATTTGGCAGACGGAAGCGGAACAGGCAGTAATCGTTTTATAATGTTGTATATTCTTTCCTTTCTTCTCTGTTGACAAAAATGAGTAAAAAAAAATCAGAACAAATGGTACACATTTCAAATCTTAAATCTTGTTAATCACCTTTCTGCTTTCTCAATGAATATTTTAAGCATAAAGACTAAATGTCGAAATAAAACAGAGTGAAGAATTACCGAGATGCAAATGGAGATCTTGTTGGCTCCTAATTAATCATCTGCGAACTATAAAGCTATTTTCAATTAGCCTGACAAATCAAAGGAAATAATCATCTTTGCTGATATTAAGCTTGAGAGATTATTATTTTTTAATTCGTGATGCTACAACCTTTCCCTCCTTTTGCTCATCAACAGATTGCAGTTGGACTAAAATATTGATTCCAGGACCTCAGCAATGGCAAAAATTAGAGGAGGATTTGCATGGCAGAATTTTACAGTTGTCAGTTATGGTGGAGTTTTTTTTCTATTTGCTTTAGATGGAACTGGCTCCTGAGTTTCTCTCTCCAAGTCTTTTTTCCCCCGAAGTGGAAACACCTTCTTGCAGTTTCCTTCTGATGTTGTTTCTCAGGTCTTAGGGGCATTGAGTGAGATGAAGCAGGATTGGGGCCAGCCCAGAGAATGAGAATCCTGAAAAGGATGCACATGGAGACACTCTGTCTGCATATACTCTAGGAAATATATACATTTTGTCTCGAGACTTCTTACATCAATTATCTTATATTTCAATGTCAAGAGGAGGATGAACAGAATCCCTAAGATCACATCCCCCAACTACTGCATAGATGCTAAATTGACAGTATTCTACCTATTTCTCAATTTATTTTTAACTTTTAAAAATTTTGTTCTCCTTGAGCCAATATTCTGGAATTTTAATGTCTGGAAGATTTTTTTGTATGTGTTTGTGTTTATGTTTTGTGCTTCCTTTGCTGTGTTTGTTTGCTTGGGTGGGCTTTTATCCCTTCTTTCCTTCCCTTTAATGAGTAAAATCTGGTTTACAGAAAAGGCTGAGAACTGTTGTTCTTTAGCAAACACCTTGTGAATGGCCACTCTGTCTTTCTTCATTACTGAAATTTCAGGGAAGAGCTGATGATGGGCAGGTTGGAGCAGGAAAGCCCTCTGAGTCATGGCTCCGCTCTGGTAATCCATATTGTGCAGAAAACACCATGGAAGTCATTAGTGGGGTCAAATCTTGTGGTCTTTTTGCAGGCAAAATTCCTTTTGGGAATTTGAGTGAGTAATAACTGCTGTGCTGATGTGTTTGTTGTAGCTACATTTTACTCCAAGCAAAATTCCACTGACATTGGTGGAAAGATTCCTAATGAGTAATACAAAAAGACTTGAATCAAGATATCCCATGTATTATTTTCAATCTCATCACCTGGATTTATCCAGGCTACAGAAGAAGGACACTGAGGAGAGACCTAGCAGCAGTCTAGAGGTTCCTCACATAAAGGGGATGTGCAGTGACACTGATCTCTCTGACGACCAGTGACATGACCCAAGGGAATGGCCTGCGCCCAAGCCAGGGGAGGTTTAGGTTGGATGATAGAAAAAGGTTCTTCACCCAGAGGGTGGCTGGGCAGTGGAACAGGCTCCCCAGGGCAGTGGTCACAGCACCAGCCCTGACAGAGCTCAAGGAGTGTTTAGACTATGCTCTCAGGCACAGGGTGTGACTCTTGGGGTGTCCTGTGCAGAGCCAGGAGTTGGACCCAATGATCCTTGTGGGTCCCCTCCAACTCTGGATATTTTAGGATTCTAGGATCTCTGTTAATTTTTTAGTTCTGCTGTTCTCTTAGTGGTACACTTGTGCACAGATGTTGTTATATTGAAGGGATATTTTTAAGATTACCAACCTCAGTGCTTAAGGCTGAAGAAAATAGAAATGTTGCAATTAACACAATCTGCAAACATTAAATTTTTATCCTATGCATTTGAATCATGAGTTGACTTGGGATGCATCTAGACCTGCATTTACGTTCAGCCTAGCAATGTTTTTGAAGTGATTTCCTCCAAGGTGGTAGTTCTACTTTGGAGTGATGAGATTTTACCTTGGTTCATGCAGCATGATTTCCTTGGATCTCCACCTATGACACTCATGGGTGTCGCAGAATGTCACTTGTTGTAAAAAATCCACACCATCACTTATGTTGCGGGAAAACTCGTTTAGGAGAAACTCGTTTAGGAGCAAACTCGGTTAGGAGAAAACTCATTTAGGAGCAAACTCGTTTAGGAGCAAACTCGTTTAGGAGAAAACTCATTTAGGAGAATACTCGTTTAGGAGAAAGGACCGTAACTCTTCCGCAACGACGAGGGGAAAGAGCAGTCAATGACCAATATGATCAATAGCAAGCTTCAATCCGTTTATTTTTCAGGTTCACAGCCTTAAGTACATTTTTGCAGCACCTAGCAGTATTACATGTCATAAAATCATTGGTTAGTAAGACTACTTGTCATTCTATTATTGGTTAGTTGTACAGTCACATCAACCTGTTCCCACCCTTCGGTGGTCCCTACGATTTGGTTTTTTCTACTGTCTTGACTACAATCCTTCTTTCATAGGCCTCGGTACTTTCCAAACTACCAAGGACATCGTCCTTGCAGTTATCTTCAAAATTCTGCCTTCTGCTCGCACAATGCCCTTTCTGTGCTCTGCAGGGCCAAAATCTGCAGAGACAGAGACTCTGGCATTCCATGGCCGCCTTGCTCCTCGAGCCATTTCTCCACACATGGGAACTCAGGTCTCAGGGCCAGAATAAAACTACACTGAAGATACCCCCAAAATATGGTCTTTGAGTCCTCAGCACAGGTTGTTTTGCCCTCCAGAATCACTTGTATTTCTAATGTCCACAGAGTCATAGACCACATGTTCTCATACACCTTTTTGATCACTAAGACTCTTGATTCACTCAAGACTGGTTTCAAGCTGGGGAACAATCAGGGCGGGTGATGAAGGGACAAGAGGGAACCTGCTTTGTTTTTTGTAAAGTTTAGGAGGTGTTTGGGATAACAAACCTCAAGAAGTTCTTATTGAAAAAAATCTGTAAAGTAAGCCTTTAAAAACATCCTATTTACCCCTCCTTCTTTTCACAGAAGTTCTATACAGCATTTGAAAACTCAACTGAGTCTTGTCACATGGAAACAGGTACTAAATGTGTGATCATCATTAAGATGCCAAATTTCACAGCCTGCAGTCTGCTTTGTGGGTGCAGAACTCAGTGACATCTAAAGCCAGAGAGTCTCATGCCTGTATTAAACCTAACAAATTCTTTAAAAACACAATGTTTATCTCAACCTGAACTGAAAATCCAGTGCTTAATTTCTTCCACTTCCTCCCATTCCTAAATCCGGGGAGAAGGTATGTTATGAAGATAAATCCGTCACTCTTGCAGAGTTTGGGTGCAGGTTGATGAGCACTATGGAAAACACATTAGCTTCAACAGATCTGCAGAAAAGCAAGAGCAAAGAGTAAGCCAAATACAGGTCCATGGCTCAGGAAGGGCAATGTCTTCCCTGTGCCCTGAATGAGGCAAAGGAAAAAAAAGCATGATTGTCACATGTAGAAGGAAAAATTCAGGTGGAGGGAGGATAAATAATTCAGTCTGGTTTCCTAACATTTTGGTTGCTGATTTTTTTAATCTTCACACTGTTTATTTTAAATGCACTTTTTGGTTGCATTCTTCTGTAGAAATACACACATACAGGTATAGGTGGGTGCTTACGGGTGTTATGGATTCCATACCTTGTTACAAAGGAAATGCAATGTGTGCTGTGCCTGTGCATAAGTGTGTTGGTACCTGCAGACCTGGAGGGCCCCTGTTGTCACCTGCCTGTCTTTGCTGGTTCTGTGTGTGCCTGTGTGGATGTCTAAGCTACAGCTCTACAGAAACCAAAGCACAACACAAATGTATAGCAAATTTTTACCTGTTTCACACAATTCCCTGAGGCTATGCAGACTCCTGGGTGGGTGTTGGATCACTCTATCTTAGAAGTATATTTCTCTTGTTATAAGTTTAAATTAAGGTTTTGGCCTGAAACTCAACTCATTTTTTTTCTCTCAAGGTACAAAACACCTGGTTATTTAACCTGTCCTTTTACATTTCCACTCTGGGTTACTGTCGACTCCAGAGGCATTGAAATAATTAATGAAAGCCTGTCCCTTGGGAAGACAAAAGTGACTGAAACACTCAGGGAAAGTTTGCTTGTAAGCCTCACATGCTGTTTTTCATGGTAACGTGGATAATTAGTGAACCACCTGTATGTGTATTTAGACTTAGCCCATGACCATTTTAATTCCCAATTAATATTGCATTACAATATTACAGTGCAACTGTTTATTTCACTGTTTTTGTGTTAGAATCATATTAACCTTCTTACACTTGATTGGATAACTCCTTTCTTGCTAAGCCACAAAGCACCCAGTGCATAACTCGGGGTGGTCCCATGGCTGTAGGTAGCACAGCTGCCTGCAGATCTGGATTTCTTTATTCCAAGTCAGAAAACAATCCTTCAGCTCGCATTCTGATTTTAATTACACCCTTCCCTGGTATTCACCAGTCATCGAAGAGCTTCTTCTCTCAGTTGGAACCATCGTGAAAAATTAGGAAGTCAGAAGAAAGCAGGATTGGCTGCTGTGAATGCAGAGGGATGTTGGTTTGTTTTTGACACGGTTGGTTTTTTCCCCCTTACGCCAAGACTGCCTGTGGCCAGGGAGGGCAGAGGATCCCTCTCTGCAAAAGGTGAAGTTGCCTTCCTTACAAAACCTCAAGCCAGTTGCAGAAGGTCATCCCTCTTCTCCACACATGCAGAAATGGTGGCTGATGAATTTACTTCCTGCAGCGTCACATTGGAGCAGATTTATAGAATCTGTGATAAATTTTAAACTATATTTAGGGACTCTGAGGAAACAGTAATAAATAGTCACAGGTCCTGAACTGTTATTCTTGATTGCAGCTGCTTCATAATAGGCTTTTTAAAAAAGTATCAGTATGGGACAGGAAGTGCAGGGAATATAAAATTATGCTGAGCCCAGAGAAAGGAGGATCCCCAAGTAGGAATTGAACAAGACCCATGGGAAAGCCAAAAATGAGGAAGGAGGGACTGAACATTTGATGGATTTCTGAACAGTCACCCAGGGTCTTTCCATTAATAGCAGGCAGGATGTTTTCCTTTATGAAAACTCGATTAATTTCGTCAGACACTGATAACCTTTCTATAAGGATTTTCATTCTGTGTACTGGATGCACGGACCTAACAGGGATATTCTTGTCTATTAATTTCCGTCAGGTGGCTTTTCTATAAAATCCTGGACATCCAAAAAGAGTTATGCTTCCATCTGCTCCTGCTAACCTTATTTGTATTTAGGAGACCTTTCCCAAAGGGGTCATGGGAGAGGAAGGTGAAAGCCTATGGATTTGATGACATATATTTGTCTCTGTTGTCTTTGCATTGGTACTTCATGGATGTCATATAGGAATGGTTATTTTTTGTTCTACAGAGTTATCCTTTTGCATTGAGTGATGTAAAACTGGCGTGCAGGCTCTGGTGAGGATGTCTCTCTCCTTATCACTTCATTGAAAAATTGACTGGAAGTTTTATCACACAAAACTTGAGGAGCAAATTCAGCATCTCTGCTCTGAGTCGCTGTTTCAGCGTCCTGTGTCTCAGCCCTTGTCCTTGGAGCGGACAACACCCAGGTCTTTCTTGGCTTCTGGCTTTAGCAGTGGGTCTCAGATTTCACTGTCTGTGGTGCAGAGGAAATCCACCCAAACTATTCCTGACCTGTCTGAATGAAGGGAGTTGGTCTCTGGAAGATTTCTTTGGGTTTCTGTAAGAATTGAGACTGAAGAGAATTAGGAGGCAACAAGCTCTTCAAGCCTCCTGCATTCTCAAAGACCTCAGGATAGTAAAGCATTTAAGTGCTTGCTTTACTGGAGTATGATAGATCAGCAGAGTGACTAAGTAGCTCAGACAAGATTTATGATGTTTGAAGAGATGAGGAAATCTCATGTTTTCACTGCATTTTCTTCCCATTCCCTCTGGTCTACTTGATCCACTTTTCTGACACCTTGTCAGAAAGGTGGATCTTCACTGTGCATGTAGAGTGAATAGCTCTCCAGGTCAAATCTGTCTTCAAACTTTGATGACCATGCCTTCATCCCAGTGTTGCTAAAATCAATTGTCATGTTCTCATTCTCCGCTCACTCTCAGAAATTTCTGAGTTCCTTTGACTAAGTTCTTCCTTCAGGCAGCTGGATAACCAAATTTTCTCTCTTCTCCACCACAAATCTCCCACTTTAGGAAGATGAACAATTTTTTCCTTTAAGGCAGTGAAAGTCTGTAGTCATTGGCAATCCAGTGATGTGGAAGGGAAAACATCTATCATGCCTATAAAAGTTTATTGATTTTGATAAGTGCTTTGGCCAAGATCGATCCATATAAACATATTCCTACTGTTACAGGATAATCAGAAAGATTTCCAGGTGCTTTTAGATAGTTCTGTAATGCAGTTTAAAGATAATCTTTGACAATTTTTCAGTTTGGTGACTGACTGTGGCTCAGGAACTTGAGTAGATGACATTATCTGGATGGGGGATGTGCCTTCTCTACAGTTTTTGGGTATAAAGATGTTTGTGTTCCCATTACCTGCAGTATGGGATTAGGAGCAGTGTGAGAGGCTAGCTCTAGCACATTGCAATGTATCAGGTGATACATTGGGGTGAGCACCCAAAAATATGATCTATCAGATTGACCTTCAAAATAATTCATTCTGCATCCCTTCTGCTAAACCAAAGACAAACTTTTCCTGCATATAAAAATGTGTGATCTCATTTCAAAAGACCCTGCACTCAAGCATCTGCTTCTTAATTTCTCACTCCATTCCCCTGTCTTGTATAATCCATCCTTAAGGCCTCTAGTCTTTGCTAGATTTGCTGCTTGTGCTCAGCAGTGCACCTTGAAGCATTAAGTGCATCAGGATAGATTCAGTTGGTTCAGCAGTTGACTCAGAAAAATGAATCAACTCAAATCCTGGTCATATGGAAGAGGTCTCTTCTGAAAAGCCCCTCTCCTCTCCCTTGAGGTGTTGATGGAAAGCCTCCTGCCTCATTTGTCGGCTTTGGCTGAACCCTGAATGAGGGTTGGATTTCCTAGGCTGTCAGCCATTCTTGGTCCTCAAAGGAGCAGACAACCTGTCAGAGGTGATCAATAGATGCCATTTCCTGCCCTGGAGTATGAGGTTTTTCAAAAAGAAACTCCCAGGAGAAGATTCAAGCCTGGGATGTAATCTTGACCACACTCAGCTGACATTCAGAGAGAGGTGGTTATGAAGGTGGCAGTCTTCCTTCCAAATGTTCACAGCATGTGTGCCTCAGGCAATGAAAGAACAGATGGAAAAGTGTTGTCCAATTCTTCTCTGTCACTACTTTTTTTTTTTTTCTACCAGCATTCTGGTATATTTTTTCTCCTTTATACCTAAGGAAGTTGGAATTACCCCCAGACAGAAGATAACATTTGGGCTTGTCCTTCAAAATTTTAGGTAGCCAGGGAGAAACCTTTCTCCGTCCTCAATTTTATCAGTGCAATTGATTTTGGTGGTGTCAGAGCTGTTAGACTAAGGCTGGAATTAATCCAGGAAGTTATGTCTGAATTATACCCATTAGTTGAGCTTCATGAAATAGGAGCAACATTTGTGTTCAAACTATCTTTGCAGTGAGTATCCAGTAAAAATATTCCTGGTTTTGAGAAAAGGTTTGTATTTAGAATCTTCTGATCCCCAAAACCTGCATTGGTGCTTGTAGGAGCTGGGATGTGGCTCACTGGGGACACTTAAAATAACCAAGGTTTCCTCCTGAGGTGTCTTACAACAATTTTCTGACTGTTCTTGCTGTGTTACCTGGACCATTTTTCATGGTTCTCTACCTCCTCAGTCTTTATATTAGGTCCTTAGACCAGGCTAAATATCCAGCTGGAGACAAGACCTTTTCAGGTATATCTATTCAAACATCATGTTCCCAGTCTTAAGGTTTTCCCAGGCTACAAATATAAGGTTTACTTACCTGTAGGTGTCCGGGGCTTCTTGACAGTGAGTAGAGAGAAAAAGGCACTGCCAAAGTTTAAATCTTACACATATTTTAGATGGCCACCCAAAATGGTATGCCCTTAAAATCTCTGAGGCCTAAACATTTTGAGATCGGTGCAACCTTTTTTTTTTTAATGTCAAGACTGTGTTTGGTACTGCAGTGATTCCTCTTTATGTTTATTGTGATCAACTAATTTACATTAAGCAGGTTCTCATTTTGGTATCAAAAGGGCTCCTGGCAGAAGCAGCAATAATTATAGACACAAATAATTTTAATATTTATCTTATCTAACATCTGAGCATGTATTTGGAGGGCACCCAGACACAGCAATGATGTTAAAGGAGCTTGAAATGCCATTGTATAAGTAAATAAACAAACACATAAATACTTTGATTCTCAGCTACACAGAATTAATGCTTCACACATCTTAAGGAGGTGTTATTTCACTGGTAAAGCATTGTTAAAGCTCTAAAATCAAGTCAGGACTACCGAAGCCTATTTTAACTTGTGCATTTAAGCTGTTGCAAAATTATGGTCATGTAGACACAAATCTATGAAGTGGCCCTTAAAAAATTTTATTTATTCTTCCCTGCCCACATTAGTTCTGACTTTATCTGGGATTGTGGCAGAGAACTTTAGGCTCCAATGCCTATTTCTGTAAATTATTAGGTTCTCATCTTTTTCTACATCTGAAAAATGGAGCTAATTAACCTCGTGTTATCAAATACTGTGAAACCATTTGAGATGCAAAGTATTATATCTCCTTCATTATGCAAGAATAACAATACACTTCTGAGAGCGAGGTTAAAAGCTTCAAAGCTAAAAGAAAAGAGTAAAGTGGCTGCCATAATAGTACCAACCCCATCCAACTCCAATCAGTGACCTCAGAAATCCCAAAACTGCCTTTACAATAAACCCACTTTTGCAGTACTTTGCCATGGCAGGAACAAGGTGATGTTCTCTCTGCGAAATATTATTTTCTGAGATTCAAACCCTGACAAGTCTTCTAAATCTGCAACCATGCCAACACACAAAGCATGCTGTGCAAAAATTGGTGGTTGTGTCAGTTGCCCATCTTAAAAAAGTTAGAGATAAATGACATGAAAAATAATTGTGGCTACTAAAGACAGTGTTAGATTGTCTCACTACATTGGGTTCTTCTCACAGGAGCTAAGTTCCTGGTGAATTGAATAAGTTTGTAGTCTCCCTGAAGCTGGGTTTTGTTTTCAAGTTAGTTTTGCTAAAAATATAACATGTGAAAGGGAGGGAGACTCATTTCAAAACTGAGCTTGAAGGTGACAGAAAAAAGCTCTGGGGAAATTAATAGTCATATATGTAATTTCTACATTTTCAAAATGTTTCTCTTTTGGAAATATATTTGCTTTCATGCTTAAAAAACAAGAAGTTTTTATATTTTATTTTGTGAAAGCCCTCTGCATAAAAAATGGACTTACTTTAAAAAAACAATCAACCAACCAACCAACCAAAAAATATATTAATAGGGCAAATTAATGTAAAAATGTTAGGGTCAAATTGAACAAAGTAATTTATCTTGAGTTATAATGCATTTAAAAATAATTCAGCACAAAATGAAAAATGAATGTTAACTGTCCTTAATTTTTTGTATTCAGTTTCTAAATAGAATCCTTGTAGGAAAGGGTACTTTTTTCCACCCCCAGATCATTCTTGGACTTGATTTGCTCTCTTCATGACCAATAATCAAGCTAGGCCAACACAGACTGACTTCAGAAATCACTTCATTAACAGAGTTTATGACATTTTACTGCTCTTTTCAGGCACCCTATAGAGATATCCAGTGTAAGAAAACCTTCATTTTATCTATGTCTGCCATACTGAATGTGCCCATGAATGAGATCACACATTTCTGTCCAGGCAGAATGATAAATAACAACAATGGTGCCACATAAAAAGAGCATGCGCAGAGTGAGGAGCTGGACTTCTTGGTCGGGCACCTAAATCTAAAGGCCTGAAAATACTAAATAGTTATCAATTCAACTGCCAAATAATTGTACCACTTCACACTGGATTTTTGGCATGAGGATTTCTAAGGCCCCCTTGCCAGAAGAGCACTAATAGGTAGGACACAAGAGTTTGCATCTTCTCTTCTCTTCTCTTCTCTTCTCTTCTCTTCTCTTCTCTTCTCTTCTCTTCTCTTCTCTTCTCTTCTCTTCTCTTCTCTTCTCTTCTCTTCCACTTCTGCCTTTCCAAGCCAAGTTAAGTGTCTCAACACAGAGACCCCAAGAACAGCAGTAGGTTCCTTTTAATGCAGGGAATCAGTCCCAAATGGTTTCAGAAACCTCATCCTGAAGGGTGGGTCTCTTGGCAGGTTCATGGACTGTGCACTGTTTTACTTCTTTAGGACAAACTTTTGGAAGGTTGCTAAAATACTGTGACGCAACAGATTCTTCCAAGACATCAGGTACTAGTGGAGAAAGAGAAGTCAGCCTACATGAGCCAAAGTTGTATATTTTCACAAGTCCTTCAGCTGCTCCCCTATAATCCAGGAATGTAGGGGTGTAAATCCCAATCTAATATCTTGGTTATGTTCTACTACTAATAATAGCTCCACCTACTAGACATGGGGCATAACTCACTGACATTTGTAAGGCCATCTGGGTCTTACAAGTAAGATACACTATGAATCAAACATTCTGCAGTAAAAACAGTGCTGACATTTCTAATTTTTGCTAACAATGGTCTTGCCAGCATGGAAATGGGGGTTCCTGACAAGAGAACCCCAGAAGGGAGTCCACAACATTTTTAACACCTTGCCTTTTATCTCCCATTATAAAAAAGTCTAGCAAAAAGAATTAATTCCTTGGGAACACAGGCAGGCTGAGCACAAAGTTTGATTTAAAAGGGGAACAACCCAGCAGGTCAACAGAAATGGTTAAGTGCAGCAGTGCTCAGTTACCTCTGCATGACCTTCCTTGCAAACATGGATGGGAGCCTTTCAGCAGTGCTGCAGATGTTGGATGACTCTGCTTGTGCTGTTGAAAGACAGGGGTGATAAATAGCATTTGAGCCACGTTTCTCCCCTCCTTCAGGCAGAATCTGAGAATCTCAGGTATACAGCCTTGGGAGAGTGATTCACGAGGTACCACTTGCACCGGCTTCCTCCAAGGGAGAAAGCTGACACTTCCAGGACACTGACCTCGAGCCCGTGTGCATTTTATGTGTTTCAGCACCCTCAGGAAAACCACAATTAGAGGTTGCCTCCCTGTATTTAACACTCAGAGACGAGCAAACAACACGGCTGGGGAACGAATGCTTGAAAAACAAATATCAGAGAGTAAAAAAAACCAACCCCAATCAACTCTGACACCACTTGGGTGAATTTGAGCTTGTTTGGAAGTGAGCTGGATACCATTGTGCACCTCCCCACACGATCACCTTGCAGAGAAACAACATCTCAGCCAAAAAAAAAAAAAAA